>VWZX01002368.1:0-153915 GCA_013399015.1 Galbula dea | reverse complement strand
AGGCTGCGCGGCGGCAGGAGGAGACGGCGGCGGCGGCTTGTGCATTGCAGCCTCCGCCGCTAACGCAGAGCCCCGCGCGGCTGCAGACGCCGGGAGCCGCGCTGGAGGCCAGGCAGGGGGGCGCAGCGCAGCGGCGGAGGCTGCTGCGGAGCCGCGACCATGCTCCCGTCTGGCCGTCTTCCCTTCACCTACTGCCCGCTTTAGCCGGGGAGGGAGGCGGCCTGGGCGCCGGGGCGAGGGGCGGGCTGGGCCAATCCCCGCGGCGGCGGGAGGCGGGGGACCCCGGCCCGGCCCGCCCTGCACGCCGCGCCGCCACGCCCCGCGGCCGCCCCCGCGGGAGGCTACCCTGCCTCCGTCGTCGCCGCCGTCGCCGCCGCCCGGGCCCCGCGGGGACAGACCAGTGGAGCTGCTCCCGCCTCCCGCCGCAGTTCCAAGTGCCGGCGCGGTGCTTCAGCCCCGTGTCCCCGGAGCGCGGAGCTGCGTGCCGAGCGCTCCCCTCCCCGGTACGCGGCAAGGACGTGCTGTGGGGAGAGCGCGATCCCGGAAAGGTCATCGGTCTCCCAGCTGTCTTCAAAAGTACCATGTGGATGAAAAGAAACATTACCCCGCTTTATTAAATCATCTCTCCGGGGGCGTGATCCAAAGCCTCTTGAAGTCCACAGGAGTGTTTGAGTAGGTCGGTGCGATTGCTTCCCGACACCACTCTTTTTTTGTTTTTAAATTTATTTATTTATTTGTAATACCAATCGTGCTTGGAGTCGCTACAGATTTTACGCGTGGAAATCTGCATCTCTCTCCATTCTGTATAATCTTTTATCCGTGCGTGCTGCTGTGTGGAGATCTTTCCAATGCACACACAAGCCTCGTGTGCTGTAGTTTTAAGCAAAGAACACTTTGTCTTTTGTATTTCCTGCAAGCATAAAAATAAGCTTAATCCTTTTCTTCTTACTTTGCCAGTTAAAAAATGCATCTTGGAGAAATAGATGATAGAACGTGTTGGAAGCAAGGCAGTTGTGCCAGATGCCAGCTGAGCAAAGCAAGGGAACAGAAGGGAAGCTCAGGACCCGCAGAAATGGGAAAATGCATGTTTTTATTGGAAAACGAGGCACATGCTGCCCGATGCCTGTGAGGAAGCAGGGCACAGTGTCAAACGGGCAGTCTCATTTTTTCTCTCCCCAGCCTCAAAACCTAATGAAAATGCATTACTGAAGGGGACTAAAACACTTCCAAACCCAGCAATCCTGATTAGTATTGGAATGTTTTCAGCAGAATACGGCCTCCCTCTGAAACGGGAAGGCTCCATACATGTTTGTCGTTAATATATTGTGGATTAACACTGAAATCTCGAGTTCCATGCATCGCATTGGAGTGTGAGGGTCAGAAGTTCAGAACAGTTTAAATCTGAATTATTTAGCAAGCACACACACAACACACATTCTTCCCATTTCCACACAACTTTCCCCCGACACCCCCCTTCATTTTCTTCCTTTTAAGCACGGAAGCCCCGTTCAATGTGATTTGCCCCACTGTGGTGTTATTTGCCCAGCATATATAGCTGACCCAGAATCCGACAAACCCGATGAGAAGTCTCAATGGACTGTTGACCTAACAAGTAGCATGTCAGTCTCCCGGTGGCATTTGAATGTTCTCACAGCAAATGCTTCAAGACAGGAGAGAGCATAAAGCAGAGATTCTTTGGAATCCTTAATTAGACACAGTGATTTTGGAGTACTGGCTTCTGCTGCTATCCTCCAGTGCCTAGTACTTAGTTTTGTGACCTTGAGGTTAAGGATACCAACCGGCCCTGTTTATTTTTAATAAAATCTTATGGTTGTATGAGACAGTTCTAGGTTTTATTTATTTTTAGTGTAAGTGCTTCTATCTTATCTGCCTCAGAGGTTTATAGTAAGGATTTAGCTAATATTTGGACAGCACTTTCAAGCTATGAAGCTCTATAGGTCTATTATACTGACCATTTTCTGTTTTTCATTTTTGGAAGGTACTTCCACAGTCTTCCACTTCAGGTAGATAGACTTCAAAACTTGACCTTAGTTTTTCCTTCAAATTTGGTTAAATACCTGATTTACAAATGGTGACATAGGGTCAGATTCAGATTGTACTTACAGGTAATGAATTTCAAAGAATTTCTTCATCCTCAGTGACTTTATTTAACTCAGAATTTGAGCCACAATTTCATACTCATGAAGAATAAGCATATGATTACATTAAATGTAGTATTCTACATTGATTTTCTTGGTTTGATTTTCTTACTTTAGTAACTTTAATAACAAAAGAAGAAACTGCTTCATTTTATTCTATTTTTTCATATTTTTTTTCTGCTCTGTTTCTGAGAGAAAGACATCTACAGGTGTGCTTCACAGAGAGGGGCAGGTGGCTGAAAAATCATTTGGGGGCATCCTGCTCATGGTCCAGTAGAGTGACAGTGTGCAAGAACTTTTTTAAAAGTTAAGGTTAATACTTGGATCTGGGGAATTTTCTCTGCTCTTGGCATGCTATCCCTGACACGGGGACTGATGCACTGCCACTCAGATCTTTTCTCAGCCTTCTGAAAATCCTGCCCTCTCATTTAATGCATGTTTTAAGGGAGGCAAACCTGTGTTCAAGTGACAGCACTGAAAATGAAGATTCTTAAACTGGTGGCGAAACAAAAGATCTGTTTACAGAAAAAAACAATACTAAGTGGAGAGGGTTTTATTTGGATAGGTGGGTGATTTTTTTTAATAGAATCTGTTACAGGGTTGTACTTGACAGGCTGAGAATTGTTTGTGAGAATCCCGATTTTGGATTAGGCAGCTGGTAGCCTGCAAGTCTTTAGTGGCTGGTAAAGCTTGCTCCTCTGAAAGAAGAGATTTCCTCTTTTAGCAATAGATCATTATGTTACAAGATGTGTATTAGAATGAGAATAATACGACTTCCCCTGTCTTTGCTGATCATATCAAACTAATGGCATCCTGAATTGTCAGAGCATCAGGTCCATCTTCTGATAAAATATTAGAAGACTCACAGATCTATTCATCTTCCTGGAGATTTCATTTTAGTCTGCAAAATATGTGATGGCAATGCTGTTAGATTAGCTGTGGACATAGTGCAGGGACCAACATAGCCAATGGGTACAAGAGTTTTGCAAAGGAATTCCCATAAATGTTTCCTACTTACTTTGTGAAAACCCTTATCTCCTAGGTTTGCATATGCTTCAGGGAGTGAAATTCTTATTTAGTTTATGGGATTTAAAATAGAATTTTTAAAAATTGTTACTAACCATTACTTATTTTTTTATGCAGGTGGAACAGTTTCAAAGGTAATGAAATTTCACCTCCAAAATTGTAGTATGAGATTTTTCTAAGCCATAGCCAAAGTTGCAAATGTCTGCTATCCAAACTTTAACTGCAAGGTTTGACTCCTGCTTTTGGCTGGTGAAGTTCTCCTTAGTTACAGCTGTACAACTTGGATACTGATGTCAATGGTTTCATTTTCTGCTGCCTGAAAACAGTAATAGGTATGGTAGAATATCCAGAAAATATGGTAATAGATACTTAGTAGATTTCCAGAGTTTATGGGTTCTGAAGTCAGTGGAGATCAGGAAGATATTTCAGTTTGGGGGTTTTGTTTCTGGTTTTGTTTGGTTGTTTGGTGTTGGGTGGTTTGTTTGTTTGTTTGTTTGTTTTTTCTCTGATAAGGTATTTTACTCATTTGAAGTATAAAGACTCCTCACTGGTACTTTTAGCATTCATTTGTACATATCTGTTACAATTATCCTTACCATTTACAAGAAAGATAATCCCCAAAGGAAGAAGGGAGTGACATTTATAGTAATTTTCAGGTTTGCAGATTAAGTTAATTGATAAAATAGAAATTTAAGATAGTCTAAAACTGCTAAGACTTGCTAACCTGTGAAATGTAGTGGAAAACATCCTTGACCTCTGTGGACATACCATGTTTCATGAAATACCTCCTTATCTGAGCAAACCATCTTTCTTCTGCTGAGTGACAAAAGTTGGTGTCAAGTGGGAAGGCAGAGCCAGCAGGTACAGTGTCCTGTCACTGGGAGATGGTTAGAAAGGGATCCTCTACTTCATGCATCCCAAATGATGCACACCTCCACGTTGTTTGCAAGGTAGTCATCAAGGCAGGCAATGATTATTTTGAAATTAAACAATCATCAGAGAGGAAGAGGAGTCTCGGATGGTCACAGTTTGGTCAATAACCTGTAGAGGGAATAAAAATATTTTGCCAAGGGATGAGGAAGATATTAATCTTCTGAATATCAGACCATTCTTCCCATAATTTTCCACAAGATAATTGTGTTCTCACTCCCAGGCTTTACTATCCCTCAGTTTCTCAGACATTTAGCTTTCTAGTCTGACCATACACTGTTTCCAGATAAGTGCATGGCTCTGTGGGCAAAGGTTGTGAAGTCATTTGCTTGGAACTGGTGAAATAAAGATTTGTGTGATTTTAGGTGTGTGAGCTGAAACTTCCTTGTCCCTGACTTGTCAAGGGAATGAGAAGAGTCTGATCCTCTAAAAGCAAGCAGTATATTGGGTTGATTTCTCTTAGCTATGACAGAACCATTTGCTAAATCTTCCCATAGAAGACAGAATTCTGCTGGAGTCATGATTTTGATTTCTGATGGGCAGTAATAAAAGTAAGATCTATTTCACTACATTGACAGAGGCTAGAGCTCTGAATTATGTGAACATCTCTAATGCTTGGGCATAGGAGAAAAGTCAAGGATTTTGTTGGGATTTTTTGAAAGTTTATCAAGATTTGGTTTAACAACTTTATTTCTAGTCACCTATAGTCCCACTTTGTCACAAGGAAAGACATTTTCATTGCCATTGAAGTCACTGTATCAGCTGCTTAAATTTTGTCAAAGTAACTCCACTACATTGGTTTATGAGGGGGGATGTAGGAGGAAATTGACTTTCAGGGTGATTTTGGAGGGAGTTGTCTTGTTTGATTTGTTTGTCTAAAACAGTAAAAATATGTTTTCACCTATTCCTCATAATTACATAGGAAAAACTAAAATACATGCCATTTTGAACTGAATGCCGTATTAAATTGGTTTGACTCCTATTTTCTGCCATCTGTAGCATAACTAGAACAGAGAGTGAGAACAAAAAATATAAATGACTCAGTCACATTTCCTTTAGGAGACACATTGTGCCCTTAATTCTTGTCAAATAATTCATTTCAGCTCTGAGTGAAACAGAGTTGTGACACCCTGGGCATGGGCAAGTGATGCTGCCATTCTGTCATTTAGTACAGGGACACAAATTCATGCTATAATATTTTGGTTAAGTAGCTACACATAATTTTTCTGTGTATTTAGATGGCCTCCAAAACAATCTCAGCACGATGCTGGGATGTAATTCAGCTTAATTAAATACTAAATTTTTCTGTAAATGCTAAGAATCTTGTAAACCAGACTGTGGAAAGAGACCGAAGTTGATTCACAGAGTGAAAACTGAGACATATAGGTGCAGCTGAAACCTCCCAGAAGAGTTCACTGCAACCTGTGTTAGTTGCCACTGACTCTGCAGGGAGTCATACCTAGGCTCTGGAATGGGATGGAAACAGGGCTACACACCCACAGTCTTTGTTTCTCTTCTATCCAAACTGACCAAAGCAGGTCCCTTCAGACCAATAGAAAACTCTATAGAGGGATGTTGATGATGCCTGGAGCTTCACTAGGGATGGATCCAAGTTACACCCAGTTGTGCCAGTGTACCTTTGAGCCTGGAGGCACTTTGAGATTTCACATACCTGTTTCAGAAGGGCTGATTTACTCCAAAGTTTACACATGAGGTAGATGTTGAGGAAAACAGATTGTTCATGTAGTATCTTACAGGTGTTAGGGGATCTCATCATCACAACACCCTGGCAGGGGGTGGCATCATTGCTCTAACTATAACAAAACATTTTTCTCCTTTATACTTGATGCCTGCTAAAAGTTGGATTGAAAATGGTAGTGGTGCTACCAGTTTTGATTTGGTTAATGCTTTTCCCAGACTCTGAATATTATATAAAACTCCTTTTTAGTGGATTCCTCTAGAAATCAAGTTTTGAGTAAAGGCCAAATGTTTTTATTAGTGATCAAAGAAATGATACAGAAACAGGTTTACACATGGCACAGGTTAACAGCAAACAAATGGAAGAATAAGTGATAAAGGGGCAAATTATTGCTGAGTGACCTGAAGTGTTTAATTAAAAGGTCAAGAAAAAAAAATTTTTAATATTAGCTAGATGCAAGGCAATGTAATAAAGAATGAAGACAAGAAGCTACGCTGGGCTGGAGGCTCTCTTTTGGAGAGCAAGGACTTTGAAAAAGATTTAGGTTTCTTTTTGGATAAGCACCACAAAATGAAATCTCACTGTAATTCTGTGGCTAAAAGGCCAATGCAATCCTGAGATATAAAAAAGAGTAATATGAAGCAGATAAGAGGATTTGATGTTGCCTGCATGCACAACAGTTGTAAGGCTACTGTTAGGAACTGTGTCCAGTTTTGGTGTTCACAGTTCAAAAGCAATGTGGAAATAGTAAGGTAAGTTCAAAGGAAAGGTATGAAAAAGGATTCAGAAAACAAGCATGACAACGTGAGGCATAAGCAGCTCAACTTATTTAGCTCATAAGGAAGAAGCTGAGAAGTGACTTGGTCACCACAGGTAGGTAGTGACCCATGGAAAAGATATCCGAGAGTGAGTATCCATTTTATCTGCTCGACAAAGGTATCACAGGACCCAGTGGTTGCAAGCTTAAGTTAGACAAATCCACCCTTAAAAGAAGACATGATTTCCTATCCCACAGAGCCCTAAATAATAAAACTGTTTGTCCTGCAAAAACTGTCACAGGTAGGGATGTTTAAGAGGATGTTAAATATGTATTTTTAAATACATGCTTTCATCCCCTTTGTGGGAAAATCTGTGCATCTTTCAGTGCATGTGTGAGTGGGAGCTTTGTCAGGAGGTTGATGGCAGTTCCTTTTCTCGTAGTCTGAGAACCTGTTATTCCTCCAGCTATTCAGTCCCCCATGAGCCTCCAGGGACCAGCACTGCTGCTGTTGCTCTCAGCATCCTTGTAACGCTGGCAGTTTCAAAAGAGAATAATTATTATCAAATAATCATTCTCCTGTTTCGTGGCTTCAGTGAGGTCCTGCACACTGTCAGAAAGGATTTCTTTCTTCTCTTAGATGAAATTGGCCACATACATCTTGGTTATTTGGGAGTTGTTTCATTTTCCTGAATCCCCCTGGAGCATTAGGGATGAATGGATGGCCTTGGATGGCTTTTTGCCAGTGTTCTGCAATGGCGCAAACCCACTCTTCCCTGATCATAGGCAACCAGGTGCTTCATTTTGCTTTCATATTCATGGTTAAACTAATTCCAATAGTTAAATTGATTAGGAGTTTTGCCTCCTGTTAGATTGGCAGGGGTCTTGAAGGTTACACACCTTCTCCAGTACATCAGGCACAATGTGCACACTAGGATCATTCAAATATTTCTCATTTAGTGCATTTGTTCTTTTGGAAACAAAAACAAAACAAAAAAAGAAGAGAGTTTGAGATTACTAACAGGTTCTTTTCCTTTTATACATAAACCTATTCTTCCAAGGACTAGACTACTGTGGTTTAATTTTGGGGTTTAAAATAGGGATGAAACATATTGCTTTGAGATGTATGGGAGATGAGGCTCTCAGCTCTGTTTTTAAATCCATGAAATTTTCTATAAATGGTTTGTATAGTCAATAAGGATATGAGTAACAATGTTGTGATGAATATTCGGTACAAAATTTTGGCATTTGGAAATTCAGAGGCTTTTGTATCCAAAAAGTGTGATGGGATGATCTATCTGTCTTCTTTCATTGAAGAGTCTATAGAATTTCCCCTGGTAATTCTTGCATGGAGCATAAATCTATGGATGAGCTAATGAGAACATTTACAAACAAACAAATGCAAACACCCAAACCTTGATTCTCTTATAGTGTTTCCTGGAGAATCTGTTGCATTCCTTTCTCAGCTATTTGGAGTGATAATTAGCCAGGTTTATTTTCATAATGTTCTCTAGGACTAATAACAGCCACGTGAGCATAGACTAAAATCCTGGCACGAGCCAAGCTCTATGAAGGTTTGGTTATGAATAACCCTATTCAGTAGTATCCCTCATGCAGAGCACGGGTTAGTAAGCTGGGGTGTGTACACAGTTACACACACGTAAATAGTGAGAACAGTGCCAGGGAAGTGGAATTCCTCAGTATTTGGGAGAGAAAAACATTAGTGAGAGGACATTTTTTCCTGCATATCCCTTCTGAATCTTTGTTTCATGGTAGCCAGTGGGAGTAAAAACCACATTATATGAGTAAATTGGCTGGAGAACGTAACCAGAGCCCCAGTAAACACTGAGAATGAAAACCCATCCGAATGTGTATTCAGGCAAGTACGTGTAAAGATGGTGTTTTCTGCAAGCACTCTCTTGGAGGAAAATGTTCTGTAACAAAATAACTGGGAAGAAGTTGGGCTCAGCTGAACTGCCTTGTGTTTAGATTTTCACTGAAGTTCCTTGATTTCACCCTTTTGTTCCCCTTTCCCTCTTACCCAGCTTAATTTGTGTGGTTGTGCCCAATACTCTGAATAATTAAGCTGAAATCAGATCTCTGGTGACCAACACCAGTTTTCAAATGATCAGACTCAGACTATGTGATTTTTGAGTGATAGAGTTGGGATATTTTAAATTCTATTCTGTCAGGGAATGATTAGGACATTAATTTGGGCTATATTAGAACATCTCCCCTGTGTTAATGGGAAGATAGACCCCTTTTCATGTTTAATCTAAAGAGGCATTGATGACTGGTGAGGTTGTCTTGCATAGGGATATCTGCCACTGAAATAACTGATGAGCTCAGTGAGTGAAAGTATTTAGGCTGCACTCTCTCAATATGGATTCCTTCTGTGCCGAAGGCAACGAAAGCCCTTAGGTGGCAGCTCTGTAGATTTTTCTCATTGTGGGCAAAAAATTAGGATTTTTTTTCTTATTTGTTAGCCCAAGGCTTCTTTCTTGAAGATTTTACTGATGTTCTTTCATAAACAGCCAAGTCACATTCAAGAAGCAGAAAAATGACCTCAGAGATGACATAACCACTGAAGGTGGAGGAAAAAGGCAGCATTACCACTGTCTGACTGTGAAAGGAAAGGGCACCTTTCCTCCTGGTGGAGTTTGCCACCAACTTCTACTTGATGTACGAGTTCTTCTGTGTTAGAAAAACAATAAAGTACCTTTGAAACATAACAGACTAGAAAAGTTGCTTAATGTGCTTTTTTTACCTATTGCTTTTAATCCACCACTGCAAAATTCCTTCTACCTGTAACGAGTAATTTAATTTGGAAAGGCAAATAAGAGCTCATTAGCCGATGCACTGCTATGAAGTAAGTGAGCAGATTTTATGCCTAGAGACAAACTTTTACAGCCATTTTGAAATGGCACAATACAATGCAATAAATACCATAGCCTTTTCAGAAAGGAAGAGGAGGATACCCTGCTTCCCTTACTGTCATGCAAATTCACTTTATCTTAAAACCTTTTGTACTTGAATATTGGGGAAATAGATGTATTCCAGGAATTGCACACAAATAAGTTAAGCATGTGAGTGTTCCTAGCTGGACGGAATCACCATATCTGAGAGCTCTCTGTCATACTCCTCCAAGAAGAGGCAGTAATATTTCTGCAAAGTACATTTCCTGGTATCTTGTGCTATGCCTGGATATTTGAGGAGATGTTCAGTTTCTTTCTGTCTCAAAAAGCTGGTTTGTTACTAGTCTTACTCTTTTAGAGAGTGTGATTAATATAGAACTGTCTTTTTACTTCTCTACTAACGTGATTTTCTACAAGGATTTTGCCTTCTATGTAACTTATCTTAATGATTTTCAGAAATCAACTTAATGATTTTTGTGAACAACCACTTTAATTTCTGGCAATGCATGCACATGGACATAAAGCCCAGGCAGAGAGCCCTCCACTTCAACTGGTAACCACAGTTCAGGGCTTTTAGCATTTTACAGCATCAGGCCTGTATATATGCTGACTGAAAAATTTCAGTGCCCAAAGGATAGATCTGGAAGGTATTCAGAGTCTCAGAAATCATGTTAGTGTCTTTTAAAAGCTGCCTTTAATTTAATTTTTGATTTAGTAATGCATAAGCTATTCAAATGACAATGTGTTATCACTCATTGGCCATGGCTGAAATTCTTGCTGTTTCCACCTTCAGCAATTGTTTATGGTTACCCCAGAATCATGTGAGTGAAGCAGATTTATGACTTGTGAAACAAATATTAGCAGGGAGCACATCAGTCATTCAGCTCAGCTTGGAACATGTTTGCTCCCAGACAGGTATCATCAAGGGGGTGACTCTGCTCACAGGTATCACCCTTTTGTCTTGAATGGAGAGTTTTGTGTGTGAGCAGGTGTGTAACGGCTGAAGTCCGAGGAGGAACCTCTGGAAACCCTTTATTTCACATACTACCAGGGCTGTAGGCTTGCAGACCCTCACTCAGCATTAAGAAACAATCATAATAACCTCTCATATTCCTTGAAATGGAGCATGTTTGGCTGCTTTGTCAGGCATCATGATTGGCAGGGCTTCCAGATGTGTGACAGCATCACCTCTGGACTTAGGGCCAGCACAGGCAAATAGCAGGTGCTGGCCTCAAAGCAACCTGAGGGAGTTCTATTTATGATTTGTACTAGACAACTTCTCCATAGAGTACATTCACAAAACTGAGTGCTTTGAATGCCAAAAGAAGGGGCTCAGACGGATTCCCTAAGGAAAAATGTCTATGTAGAGCTGCTAAGCACAGAGGAACCTGCTCTGGCTTAAGAAAGAGCACCTGCTCTGTAGTTAGCTGGAGTCAGGCAACACATGCTAGCAAGATATTGCTGCATAACCTCCCCATTTTATTTTCCTCCCTAGACATCCTGCCTTGGCCCCTGCCAGGTAGGGTACAGGTGGACTTCTGTATTTTGATGATAATTATAGACTTGTGAGAAGCTTTTGTTGACTGGATTATTCTTGGGAAAACTTAACTCTTTAACCAAACTGTGAATACCCTGTCCCTGAAAGTGTCAAAGGTTGGATGGGGCTTAGAGCAACCTGTTCTAGTAGAAGTTTCTGCCCATGGCAGGACACTGGAACTAGACAATCCTTAAAGTCTTTTCCAAACTAAAGCACCCTGTGATTCTGCGATTCTATAGCCTTTCTACCAGCAGTCTTCAAGGATGGTGCAGGCTGTTAGGAGGTACAGGTGAGGCAGTAGTTCTGTACTGAAGGCACATAGGATGCAGACACTGCAGCAAGAGACATCAGGGAGTCAGTGTTGTTTCTAGCTGGGATGCTTGGCACCTCTAGAAAAACCAAAAAGCAGTTTGCAGAACCATCTCATTATTCTGGGCAAGGACTACCACCACCCTTAAACACATCTCACTAATTCTTGGTAGGAGAGATGGACCCTCCAAAAAGAAGGACTGAAGTGATCTCCCAGATCCGCTCTTGCACAAGGTGTGACTTTTCTAGAGGTTTTGAAGCATAAGAAACTGAGTCTTAATTCACCCATACAAGACTGTCATACACTATTCCAGAAAAACAAACAAAAAAACCCAAACGAAAACAAGCCCAAAAAAAGAATTGGGAACATGTTGGGTTTTATCTTTACATGAAGGTCAAACCTTCACTGCACTTTGTTTTAACTAAGGGATAAAAAATCCTCTAGTTTATTTCACTTTCTGTAGGAAACTCAACATGTGAATAGCATACCTAAATTACTGTGGAAAAGCAGCTAGGAACATACTAGAAAAACCTTTTTGAATGTGATTTGATTGGAGATACAGAGTGATTCCAGTTTAAAAAGAGAACTTCAGCACAATCAGTGAAGAAAAAGAGATCACCTACTTTGATATTTGTCCTATGTTGAAATCTTATTTCCATTCTTTGCCATCCCTCCATGGTTTCTTCCCTTGCACCTTGGCATCACACAATTCCCAAATAATCCCCACTGCTTTCAAAAATTGTTTAGAAACAGGAATGCTCAACTTGCTGTTGAGTTGTGGATTCACAATTTGATGCCAAGTCTGCAGTCCTTAACAGAGATAAAATTTGTATTGACCCTAGGCTCTTCATGGCATATGGCAAATGTCACCTCAGTTATTAACAGCCAAACAGAATAATGGGCTCTGTTCAGTATTTGAGGAAGCCTTTACCAATGAATTGGAGGCGATTTCTTCCTAATCCCAGATGCTGATTAGTTTATAGTCTGATCCACAAAGTTTGCTAACCTTTATGATTTTGTACTAGCTGGAATGAGTTCAGCAGCTGTTATTCAGCCTGTAAATGGCTAATTTTTTAGAAATGTACATTAAGAATGTTGGATTTAAATGCAATCCTCTGTTCACTCACCAGTGCAGACTGTTTCAGATATCTGTTACTATGCTGAAAACATTTTCCTTCTCTCTTGGAAATGGTATTTATATTTCCTATTCCTGTTCACCAATTACTGATTTAAAGAGCAACATCTTGTCAGGCACTAGGAATAAAAACCTAATCCTTGCAACATGGGGAGCTGTGACTCCTTTCGTGTCAGAAACCCTCAGTCAGAAACACACCTGTGCTTCACTTGACTTCCACAAGTAATCCCTTGGTCTTCAGTTACTCATGGAGTCTGGCACGTGGGTTAGTGTCTTTGGGGCTGGAGTCCCAAAATTAATCACTTCCAGCCTCTGCATTCTTTGTAGCTGTGCTGAGAAAGGCAAGGTGGTAAAGGCAATGCTGTCTGGGACATGAAGCAGAGAGAAGAGAAAAAATTTT
This sequence comes from Galbula dea, assembly GCA_013399015.1. Taxonomy (NCBI): domain Eukaryota; kingdom Metazoa; phylum Chordata; class Aves; order Piciformes; family Galbulidae; genus Galbula; species Galbula dea. The sequence continues at coordinate 141,047 of VWZX01002368.1, read as the reverse complement.
GACATTAGTATCAGTGAAAATAACTCTTTTCTTGTCCTTGTGATGCACATTCATTATTTATCACAACTCCAAATCAAATATGCTCGTCATAGTTTTTTTTGTTTTAACACAGCCCTTCCCTCCCTGCCTGCTATTAGGAGTTGCTGTCTTGTGAACTGCATTCAGTCAAACTCTCAAGAATTTTTCTGGCTGGTGTCAAGCTGGATACTTTTCCATGAAATAGGAGTGTTCTTCTGCAGGAAAAAAAAGAAAAAAATATCATAGATGAAATGATAGCAAATCCTAAATACCCAGTGTACATTCTGCCAGCTCACAGCAATATTTTGATAGGTAAAAAAAAACGTTTTAGAAGCCAGTGCCTTTCAGTGAGGAATATTACGATGGTGTGCTCATGCCACCTGTGTCCACATGAGGAGCGTAGTGAAAATGTTGGCTGTTTTGCTTGTGATCAAATGCAGAGTGAATCCTGCAGACCTCTATGGGGTCCTTAAGCTCTAAGTGGTCTTCTGAGCACAGACAGTTGGGATGATGTTTGCAAGAGAGGAACTTCATGTGTGTCCCAGTTGCATGTGTTGCTCTTCCAGCAGCATCTCATGTGTCTGTGCTGTCAGCACGAGATAGAGAGTGGAAACATGAGCCTGCAAGTTCACTCCTTATATGGAGTAAAAAGACATATTTCCCCTTAGAGGAGCTTTACAAAGCAGCCTGTCTATTCCTGTAGTAATCTAGTTACTCTTCAGTAACTAGATCAATTCCTGCTCCTTGGGAATGATTGTTGAGCCCCAAAAACACTAGGTATGATGTAGTTGTAGGATAGCAAAACATCTGCCTAGCAACTTAATGTAATGCACATAAATTGCTTAGAGGCACATCCTGCTTTGTCTTTCCCCGATTGGAATGACCTTTATTTTTGTTTAAGGAAGGAGTCACTTCTGCTAACGGCACGTTAGGATTTTTAACAGAAGCCAGCAGTGCCTGTGTCAGGTAAGTTGTTTTCGCAGTCGATTATACATATTGTGCAACTGCATCCAATATACAGAGTATTTTCCTCGTCATTCTCCTTTGAACCCACTACACATGCAAGCCTAGCGTGTGGGATCGAAACAGACTTGTTCTTAGTCTGAACAGCAGGTTGTGAAATGCTTGTGTGATCTCCTTCCCATAACAGACAAATGCCCTGCATAGAGTTTCAGCTGCTTGTGTTTCCTTCAAAGTAGTCTACCGGGGAAAAAAAAAAAGAAGACCTGATGGAGATACTGAATGATAAAATATTTTAAAACCAGAGAATTAATTAAAATAAATGTTTTTAAAAAATTGGAGACATCTGGATGCTTTCAAGATGTTTTCAATTGGAGTCCAGAGAATCCAGAGGGAATAAATTGGTAGAAAATCATACTCACTAAACAATAACCAAATGTTGGGTCACTCTGTTCAAGGAAAGATGCAATTTGAAATGAAGTGTGGCCTGATTCAAACTACTCAAATAAGCTAGCCTGCCTCAGTTTTACTACTGTTTCCAATAAAAGTTTTGACTCCTGGGAAGTTCTCTTAGGGGCAAATTTTTTTTTTTTTTTTTTTGAATGAGAATAATAGTGGAAGGTTTTCAAAGTTATGCAGGTACTGAAGTTTCTAATTAAATAATTCATATCTAAGTCAAAGATGAAAAATCTAATAACTATAATGGTATATAAAGCTGCTGAAAGGTGTTTTAAATATATGCATCTATAAAGCTTCATAGCTGAATTTCTAGCCAAGACTTCTGTACTCTAATAAATCCTTCTCTTTTTTATATATGTTATGCCATCTTATGTCTGTCAGAGAACTGGGCTGAGGGGCAGGTGCTGAGATCCTCCCTATAGACATAGGCAATAAAGCACTAATCCTTTTTTTTTTTTTTTTAAGGGTCCAAAGTCACAGAAAAGTGAAGCTGGAAGTCTGGGAACTGATGATTAAGTGGGCAGAAAGAATGTGTATGTCTCCAAAGATTATCTATTTTAAAATACTATCCTGTCTCTACTGGTAGTTTCAGATTTAAACTAGTCATATATTTGCTGTAGAAAACAATTTTGACAGAAAAAAACATTTTGAAATAAATGAGAAAGTGTCTGCTTTCCTCAAAAACTTTCATATTTTTTGAGTTTTCAGCATTGACATACTTGGAAAATTTTCCAGTCCCTTTCCTTCGGAACATTGTTCTGATGAAGACTCTATAAAAACCAAAAGTACATACTAAAAGACAGAGGTTTTCCTTTGGTATTTTTTATCTACTGCAATATAGGTCTCTCTTGATTCCTTTGAAGTCGATAGGAACATTTTCATTGATTTTAATAGCAGCTGGATCAGACCTTTAGTGAAAAGCAATGTACAAAGGCTAACTTCAGGCTAGAAACAAATCCTTTTAGGTGAGTAGCACCTGATGGCAGCCTGGGCTTTGCCATGGGAGGATGATACCTGATGTGGCATTATTCATTTCCTGTTTCAGTGCTGGGCTATATGCAACCAATCTTTTACTGCCTGCTTATTTGGAATAGAAGGTAGAAGAGGCTAATTTTTAGAGTGACTTGAGAGTGAGTCTTGAAATAAAGTAGATGCAGGAGACTAGTAGGGTTACAGTGAGGGTGGCTGCATGGGGAGAGGCTGCCTATAATTGAGAAAGCTTTACCACATTTGATTCTGGGAAGGGTGTTCTTTCAATGTGGTGTGTTTTGATAAGCAGTATGTGAATTTTTAAAGTCAATAACTTGGTTTATAAACTTCAGCTCAGCTGGGCTTAATCCTGCAGCTAGCAAATCCACAGACCAAGTAGCCCAGCTGTGTCCTCATTTGTTAAGATCTTAAACCTAAGATGATGTCTGGGTTGCTGAATTTTATGGTTTTTTTCTTACACATTTATAAAAAGCCTAATAAAGGCAGATAGGAATAAGATGTGCAGCAAACTTTGCTCTTGCAGTAGTGAAAAGAGGGAAAGAGATGCATTTAAATTAGCTTTGGGCTGGTCCAAATTTGGGACCTGTGTCTGTAAACCTTATCTCTGCCTCCGGGAAAATAGTTGCAGCAATCAGGCTGATTCAAGGAAGCACATAAGCACATGCCTAAGGCTTCTTGTCTTAGGTATATTTTCCTAAACAAGAGTACTTTACTGATTTGAAGCCTGTGCCACACCATTGCATTTTGTAGAATAAGAGCGTCACCCTTTTACTCCTGAGCAGTCTTTAGGGATAAATCCTGGGGCTTGTGTGGTTTTTCTGTTAAATGAAACTGCAAATGTGAGCAGGCACACAGCCCCAACAGGGCTAGGGTGGTAATGAAGAAATCTTTCTCCGTGCAGGAGTGAAAAATTATCAGTAATTTAAAATATTTTATATCGCTGTCTGTATTGTTAATGAATATTACAGATTATTTTATACATTTTTTTAAATAAACACAAAATTAAAGAAAAAGCATGGGCCTGTTTAAGAGAGTGTCTATAGTGTAGCAGTAACATTTTTTAAAAAGCCATCCATTATTTGTAACACCTTTTAAAACTGTTTATTGCTTTATATTTAGCAATTACTGCTATTTCCTTCTCTCCTTCTGCTTCCAGCTGAGCATGATTTTAATATGGCTTTTTTTGCTAACTTCAGCACAGATGGCAAGATGTATAAGGAGAGCTTCTATATAGAGCCTACTCTTGTTCCTTGGGAAATCCATATGAATTTTGGCCACTGACTACAATAAGTAGAGACATGGGCCTGGCATAAGGTACCGCAGAGTTGGATTGCTTTGCTTGTAAGAGGGAGACTGAATGCAGATGATTACAGAGAACATAAATAAAACCAGAATATCCTTTTTTTTCTTTCTCCCCCTCTCCCCACCATTTTCCCAAGGGGAAGAGAAAAATAACTGTGCTTAATAGAAGTAGGTTGTGGATAAATTTTAAGTCGATAGAAGGAAATACTTCCTTACACAGCACTGGAGTTAGGCTGTTAGGATCACTGCTGCTGTGGGGCCAAAGACCCAAAGTAGTTTACAAAAGCATTCAGTAATTTTGGGGCTCACAATCACAAGCAGATCTCTGATTGAAGAACATTCCTGTAACAGGAATATAGTGTTTCCTCACTTTCAGGAGGAACATCACATACTTCTTCATGAACCTAGGATGATATCTGGCTCCCGGACAGGTCACCAAACACCGTTCTTCTCCATGGGATAACAATTTCATGCCCAGAAGTTACCAATACAACTGGTATTGAGCTGCCCAGAAAAGGCTGATGAAGAGTGATGGAGCAAGCTGGAGGTAACATCTCGCAGCAGGGAGAGTGCTAGAAGAGTATATTTGGATCCTCTTGAAGAATCCTACACAAATCCCGGTACTCATTATGTGTTGCCCCACATCCTTCAAACACCAGGCTTTGAATCCAGAGCATTGGTATGGCTGGAATTTGTTAGAAACTGTGCTTTTAATTGTCTACATGTGGAGAATTGCAGGTGTCAAAATAATTTGGGGTGAGGGTTGGGGCCAACAGTTTTATTATCTGCTGGCACAGAGAGAAAGGGAGATGAGCAGAGTGAGTGTGCTTACGCCATGAGTCTCTGTCCATGCCCATGGCTGCTTTACGTATCACAGCAAAAAGGCCAGTGGGTTTATAAAAGAGAGAGAAAGAGATGGAGATTACAGCACACTGTTGATCAGATTATAGATATTTATTCAAGTAGGTCAAATTTTGAGACTTATCTGCTTATCAGTGTCTCTCAAAAAATCAAGCACAGCTTTAAAAGTTACAGTATTCATGCTAATGTAAAAGTCACTGGAAGATCACTGGCTTTTATTTCACCACCTCACAGCACTGATAATCGCCACAAAACCCTGCTGTCTCAACAAATTCTTCCAGGTTTTTTGTATTGCGTTCTTGGTGCTGCCACAAGTGATGCTCAGATAGCTCTCCTGGGAGGCCTGTTGAAATCCATGTTTGCACAAGAGTCCGCACACAGGGAGCTCATTGTAGGGCTGGGGTCTGAAGCCTCATTATACCTAAAAAAATCCTAGGTGTTACGCTATCAGATATCAGCAGAATAAGACTCAGCTATATTTCTCAGGAAAAAATGAGCCCATTTGCTTTAATATTGCAGTGTTCACATTTAGAGTTTGTTTCTGCAGTTTATTCACTTATTTTCTAATTCAGAAAATGCACTAATTTGCAGGTTTGCCTGTTACTGGTATGAATTAGGGTGCTTTTTCTGTGTAGTAAAATTAAAAACCACAGACTAGCAATAATATCTGCACTGCAAAACACCCTCCTTAATTAAGCAATAGGACATGAAAGGCTGTATATTTCTCCGTGAGTATAGCACACCTCATGTTGTTTTATAAAGCATGAAATCTAATGCAGAATGACCACCCGAGAATTGTAGTAATTGCCCTAAAAACACTGCCTGGAGTGCCTAGTTGCTGTGGTGAAATACAATCAAGATGTTAAAATAAAGATTAGGGAGAGACCTGTGCATGAAAAAAAGTCCTCTCAAAGATGGCTGTTACCCTCCATGATAGTCTCTCATTCCAGATGTGTCTTGTGCAAAGTTTTAAAGAATGGAACTGAATGGTGAAAGTGCAATTAAAGATTTGTAAACAGCATATTTGCAACATAAAATTGTTTAAGGGAATTAACCCCCCTCACAGACAGGATCTCACATGTTCACCTGAATTCTTTAGGTTGATGTTTGGCTTTTTACACACCCTTCTTGTTTTCAAGTTTCAGTTAGGATTTTTTGGCATTTAGTTAATCGCTTCTACATAAACAATAATTAAATGGCCATCACCTTGGAAACTGGCTGCAATGTTAATCTTGAACTCAAATATTGGGTCTGTCACAGCCAACAAAACAATTAACCCAATTTGTTCAGACCATTAACGCAAAAGATGAAACGTTAAAAAAATCAGACCATACTAGAGGCTACAAGGTGCATTTTGCAAGCAGTTGTGTTCTCTGTTAACTGGGGGAGTCTTCTTGTTTCGTGTGTTGATGTGCATAATGTAATGGGTAAAACCCCCTTCTACTGGGCTGTTCTGTTTAGATAAGGATATATGGAGTCCTGTGTGGTTGTGGTAGGTACCACAGGGTGTTTTAACCAGACTAGGAGTTAGGAAAAAATAGTGATTACAGCCTGCTATGAACAGAATAACTACTTTTGATATATCCTAGTAGCATCCTGCAGTGATGCAGCCAGGGGTGAATACAGGTAAATGTAGTTTACCCCCTTCTAACTTGGACAATATTGAGTTTATACCAAACAGGTAAGGATATCTATTTTTATTTATTACTACACCAGTGGAACAATGCCATTTGTCTTCCTCCCAGAAATGCTGCAAAACATATGTCTGTTTAAATGGATGTTTTAGACTGCCCTTCAGGAGAGAGAAGGAAAAAGGAGATGGTGACAGACAGCCGTAACTACCTTTGCTGGAAACTTTCAACCCAACCTTCCTCTTTTTTTACCTTTCTCCATTTTCATTTTGAATTTTCTTTAATTGAAACCTCTGTGGCAATTCTAGCCTTCATTGAACATTGAAATGCCAATAGAGCTGCTCTATAATGGAGGGCTGTGTAGCAAGACTGTACAATAATATCCTGGTGCAATATAACAGTAGGTAGCTGGGGAATGTAATCGATTTCCAAAAGAACTGGAATGACCCACCTCGCAAGCACGCAGTGCTCCCAAACTCCACTGACTCCAGCCCCGATCAGTTCTGGTTCACTTCCTTCCTTAAAAGGAGAATGTTTAATCCTACCAAAAGCCCCAGTATAAAGCTTTTTTCCTCCCTTTTTGCTTTAAATACTGTGTGCATCATTATATTAACACCTTTATTTAACTGCCTCACTTTACCCATATAGCTTTATTAGGGTATATTTCTGTAAAGTTGTAAATGTCAAAACGGGAATTATTTCTTTTTGGGACAGTGGCTGCAGTCTAGTGCAATATTACCTTGAGCTGAAAGCAGGGAGGATGGAGAAAGTGCGAAAAGGGGAAAGATTCAGCTTCAGAGAGAGAGTCCAGGATTTCTACTGGAGATGTCCTGCATTTCTGTACAAAGGAGTTCTGATCAGGAGAGTTGTGCTTCCACTAGAAAAGACCCTTAATTGTGCATTAATGTGTAATACTAATACATATATGCAAAGCTGTGAATAGCCTGGTTTTTAATGTGTCTTTGAAGATCTTACCTTCTAAGATGCATATACTGTGGGAGACATGAGTATCTACAACTCTGAAATGAAATTATTCTTGTATGTATGTATCCATGTTTAGAATCATGATCTCTGTAAAATTAAGGAACTATGCTTCTATTTTTTTTTTTGATTTCTTGATCTCTTCACATCCTGTAAAGGTCTTCTAAGGGGCAGCACAAAATTAGGCTTGGTGTTTACAAAAACAGGACAAGCCTTAAGACACATTTAGAAATATTTTTATTTGAATTATAGAATCATAGTAGAGTCAACACGCTTGCCTTCTAAATAACCATTGTTTTATAGCAGATACAGCACCACCTCTCTTTAAATGAGAGACTTCTTCATGAAGCAGTATTCCTGATTTAGCAAAGGTTTTACACTCACCTTTCTGTTTCACAAACGATCTTCAGGTTTCAAAAATTTGCCTTTACAGGCAGAAGCACTATCAGTTCCCTTTTATAAACAGTTAAATATATTTGCATTTCATATGCAACTGTCAGACAAACCAAACTTCCTTTCTTAGATCCTTCTTTTGCTGCTTGCCTGTGCTGAATACACTGTTTATTACTTCCCTCTTCTTTTCATTTTCCTTGTTTCATGCCACAGTCACCTCTGTCTGTATCTTAGCTCTGCTTGCTTAGCCTCTGGTACATCCAGTGGCATTTAAATAATGTCATACAGTGTCAGGTGTTTTATAAAACTAAATTCAGTCAAAGGCTTCAAATTCAAAAGCAAAAAGATTAAGTAATGAAAAGAAACATCTTCTGCCTTAATTTAGCAGCACCAGTACACTTTTGCAGCCCTACAGAAATACCAAAATGAAAGGATTAGTCTTTTTTTTTACAGGTTTAAATGCCGTTTCAGGATGTGTGCAAAGCTAATATTTTCACTGGAAAAGGGTGAAATACTCCTCGGTGCTATTCCTCACTTTTTCCTCTCCGCTGTCCCAACCGCTCGTTCAGGCAACGTTGCCTGGGACAGTCTGGGATACTGCCGCCAGGGGGCGAGCGCCGCTCTCCTGCCTGCCGCTGCCTGACCCTGTCTGCTCCTGCCTGATCCTGTCTGCTTCTGCCCGACCCTGCCAACTCCTGTCTGCTGCTGCCTGCTCTTGGCTGTTTCTGCCTGGCCACTGCCTGCTGCCTGCTACCTGTTTCTGCCTGCCTACAGCCTTCCTGCTCCTGCCTGGTGCCCCCTACCTGTTCCTACCTACCGCCTGCTTCTGCCTGCCCACTGTCCACTGCCCACTCATTGCTCCACTGTCTACTGTCCTCTGTCCACTGCCCACTGCCTGCTGCCCACTGCCCTCTGCCTGTGCTGGTGCCCCCTAGCCACTGCCGACTGCCTGCTGCTCACTGTCTGCTCTGCTGCTTGCTGCCTGTACAGCTGACAGGATGTAGGCTTCAGACTGTCCCTTGTCTGGTTCAGTGTTAGAGAGGTGATGCAATTCCTCAAATCATTGCTGTGAGAAAGACACTGAACAACCTGGAACCTCTTTCTTTGTTACTCTGCTATTAATCAGGCATTAATGAGTTGACTAGGTATTTTTCTCACACTAAATAAAGAAGCTCAGGGATGAAAGACCTTTGCAAACCTTATCACCTCCTGCTTTTCTGAACGTCTGCCTTTTTCACCTGCCTTCTCCAGAATAAGAACGGACAAATATATTAATCTCCTCCTTTCTCCCCTGAAAATCCCAAGTCCTTTTAAAACAAAATGTTATGCTGTGCACACAGTTCACCTTAATAACAAGAAGGAGAAGATGAATGATACCTGAGAGGTATTCATCATGTCACTGATAGTACTATTGGTGAGCAAGGTGCACTAAGAAGCTACCTTGACTAGAACAGAATTAAAATGTGCAATTTTCCCTGTGTTTAGGGAAATGGGGGAGCACAGGGGAGCTACTGGGGAAGGCTGAGGAGTATTTTAAGAATCCGGTTGCAAACAACTGTTAGAATTGAATGTACATATTTAGTAGCTTTAATTCACTCTTTGATTCTCCCAGGATTCGTAGGTCAGTTAATAAAGTACTATGCATTTATCTTCAGAATTAAACCTGAATACTGAAGTTTGGCCACTCCTGTATAGAAAGGTCCCAGTTGTGCACCTACCCCATTGTAGTTGGACATCTAAGGTCACACAGACCATGATGGATGTCACTATGTAGCTCCTTGCCAGTGATCTTTGCGATATAAAACAAGGATTTTGATCCCAAATGTTGTTATAGTCCAAATTTTCCTTTCTTCTGCAGGTGGCCAAGACTCTGTTTTCTGCTTTTCTGTCTTCTCCATCCAGAGATGGTCTTGTGGGTATAAAGCCTGTGAAGTGTGTTGGAAATGAATACTGTTATGTAAATCATTGCTAGAAACAGAGCACAGACCTACGCGCTGTAGATTCAGACTGAGCTCTCACTGAGCTCAACTGTTAACGCTTGTCTAAATAACACAACAGTTTACAGAAATCAGACAGATATGCTGCATTTTATATAATCTTCTGGAGACCGAAAGGTGAATTTTACCATTCCATATTGCCAGCACAACGGCAGCAGAACCATATTCTCTCTGTTGCAAAGTCTTGTTGGGTTTAAAAAAATTTCTATTTAGCATACTTACATTCCTCTTCAACCTGCTGGAGCCTCCATTTTAGCTGACCACTAGGATGTGAAAAATTGGGCAGAAAGGACATAAAAAGTGCTACACATCATTTAACTAAGCAGTCTTAGTCATCATGTGGCAATAAAGTGCCCAGAGGAATTAATTTTGAAGCAAAGTATAAGTCCCTCACCAGCTTTCTTGTAGGCCCCCTTCAGATACTGGAAGGCCACAATAAGGTCTTCTCAGAGCCTTCTCTTCTGCAGACTGAACAACCCCAACTCTCTCAGTCTGTCCTCGTAGGAGAGGTGCTCCAGTCCTCTGATCATTCTCATGGTCCTTCTCTGAACTCGCTCCAGCACTTCAATATCCCTCTTTTAATAGAGACTACAGAACTGGATGCAATATTTCAGGTAGGGTCTCACAAGAGCAGAGTAGAGGGGGAGAATCACCTCCCTCGACCTGCTGGCCATGCTCCTTCTGATGCAGCCCAGGATACGGTTGGCCTTTTGGGCTGCAAGAGCACACTGGCGGCTCATGTTGAGCTTCTCATCCACCAGCACCCCCAAGTATCTTTCCGCACGGCTGCTCTCAAGCCGGTCTTTACCCAGCCTGTATCGGTGTTTGGGATTACCCCGACCCAGATGTAGGACCTTGCACTTGGTCCTGTTGAACTTCATGAGGTGGGCATAGGCCCACCTCTCCAGCCTGTCCAGGTCCCTCTGGATGGCATCCCTCCCCTCCAGTGTATCAACCGGTCCACACAGCTTGGTGTTGTTAACAAACTTGCTGAGGGAGCACTCAATGCCACTGTCCATGTCGCCGACAAAGATATTGAACAAGACTGGTCCCAGCACTGAGGGACTCCACTTGTCACTGACCTCCACCTGGACATGGATCCATTGACAACCACTCCTTGGGTGTGGCATTGAGCCAATTCTTTATCCACTGAGTGGTCCGTCCATCAAACCCATATTCCACCAGCTTGGAGACAAGCAGCTTGTTGTGTGGGACAATGTCAAAGGCTTAATACATATTTGTATCCTAAAGGTGCTGCCCAGTGAATTCTTTTACTTAAAGAGAAAAAGTGAACAATGTTTAAGGAAATACAAAATCTGCTGAAAATAACCTCAAAAAACTGTGTTTCTGGACCCATTAATTTAATTTTTATCTATCCCCTTAGTCATAATCTTTATTAACAGTCCAGTTCATCTGGATATAAAGAGTTGTCATGGAGCAGGGTGTCCTGTTCAGGGTACAGGATCTGTAAGAATAAAGATCAGGGCTGTGTTGGTCAGAGAGTGTCTGGAGGAAAGATAGGCATTGGGCTAGATTTTCCAAACCAACCAGTGATTGCCTAACCACTTCTAAAACAAGTTAGTGAAGGGCAGTTAATGAAAATTGCCTGGAACAGGTTGCTGAGCAAAAATATTCAAGCCAGTTTTAGGACATTGTGGCTGCATGTAGGAAGCTTCGTCAGAGAGTGGAGTAGGTCTGCTTTTAGGAGACTTGTTGGATATATTGCCATTTACAGTAGTTGATATAACTGATTACCATGGTTACCACACAGAAACATTATGCACTTTGTTTGTAATTTTGGTTGCATGCTTAGAGAGAGGGAGGGATAAAAAGTGTATTTGAGAAGCAAAGACTGTAGTTAAGTCATAGGGGTCTTGTAAGGCTGAATTAGCTAATATTTTCTGCTTTGCTTTGGAGATGTAAAAAGTCCTTATGTTTTATTTCTGTGGGGGTTTTTTTATTATTATTTGAACAACTTTGCCAGGTTTAAGAAGTCACTTTTCTAAATTAGTTTAAGCTTTTAGACCTTCAGGAAGAATTTTGTGTTGTGAAAAAACCTTTGTTCCTAAGGAGAAAAGAAGGTAGATGATCCAGTAATTAAGATGCTGAGCTGCATCTTAAAAGATGTCAGTTAAATTCCTGGCTGTGAGAAATACTTCCTGTTATTAAGTCAGTTCTCATCTAACTAGGACTCAGTTTACCACCAGTGGAGAGGGAGACTTTTCTTTCTCTACCTGGATTGTAAATTCAGAGACTAAAGATCACTTTATACTATCTGTTTGCATCTAGCATGGCTGTAAGAAGAAATTGGACCTAACTCTGGTTTGTGTTTCCTTGAATAATCATATCAACCATGAACATTTTAAGAATGGGGTAACTATTTTGCTTGAGTTGTTTAGACAGTCAAAAATATAAGAGAGATGTCATTGCATTAGCTGCTTTTTCTGACTTCAGCTGTACAAACATTCATAGACAACGGACAGCAATTTTATTACAGAGTCATGGGAGCTATTTTGCTCTGGTGTCTTTAAATTAACCAAGGTGTTAACTAGGGTAGTAAAGATAATAGCTCTTTTAGGTTTACTGAAGCACCACACAGACTGGGAAGCCAGATCCTCTGCTTGCAAATGATCATGTAGCAACAGTGTCATCATTTTACATCAACAGGACAGGCGGCTCAGTATCCTGGTAGTAAAGGGTAGATTCCCACTTTAAAACCTTAAGCAAAGTGGAGAAGGGATGTCTCATCTACCCTGATTCATCTTGAAGCTGACAATCAAGAGATCAATGAAAGCTTTGGTAGATACAAATGGGAAGATATGTGGAGAAGTAAGCCTTTTCTCAATCTCTTTTTTGACAGGGTTGTGTTAGAGGACCATGACCCATTATCCCACCTTGGAGCTGCTGGACAGGATTGATATTGATATAAAGCATCAGGAATATAGTCTTTCTGGATTCCAGAGGACTTGCTTATGCTGAGCTCTGAAAAAGTAAAATAGAGTCAGAATATGAGGTAGCTGCTCTGGGTGAAAATTAAAGATATATGGAATAAACTGGAAAACATATGAAGTTGCTCTGCCATGCAGAATGACTAAAAGTATTGCATAAATCCAAGCTGAATGAAGGCCTTTCCTTTTTCCTCCTAAGCAGATCTCTAGTAAAACTAATTTCTGTGCCACCAGAGAGCTTCTGCAAAGAGGTAGTCTAAAGGCTGATGGGATGGGCTAGTTGAATATGTAATTTCTTGGAACATTTTAAAAAAAAGTTTTTATTTGGTTTTGTTAAAGTAATGTGATAGTAATAACTGCTTCAGTCTCTTTGGTACATAACCTTGCCTCCAAACTGTGCTGACTGGGTCTCCAAAATAAAGACTATTAATACATCCATGCAATCCATGTAAAAAGCACAAATGTATTATCCCTGATGCAAATTATTTCAAAGAACAGAATCTTTTTCTTTGTTTTTTTCCCTGGTGTTGGTAGGTATAACATTATATGTGGCACTCCAAGTAAGAGTTTCTTAAGTAGCTATGCTGCTTTAAAAGGTGAGAGATATGAATAACTAAAGCATTTATCTTAGAGCTGCATCACAAAAGAAATTACATCCAAGTTTTAATTTGACAGTAAACTGCACAACTGGATGCAAAGGGCTCATTTTCACAGAATATGTATAGTCCAGCTGCCTTTCCCTGTACACATGCAATGAAGTTTATTTTCTTCTTTTCTCTCTGCTACATAAGCATCTCAGTCTTTGTAACAATTGCATTATTTAAAATTAATCATGCTTTTGAAGTTCTCTAGACACGAAGCAGAGGCTGTTCTGCAAACCTCATGAATGAAGATATTAATAAATATACCCTGACTTACTCTGAGGAGGAGACGATATCTGATCAGAGGGGTTTATTGGACTGGGAGAAGTAGTCCAGGCCTCTGAGCGGTGGAGTGGTGATCGAGCACTTGGCTTCAATGTCTTTAAATGCATCTCAGAGAAGAGATGACAAAAGGTTCTGCAGAAGTGATAGTAGAGGGAGACTGCTTTAGGTCACATCACCTCTTGCTTTAACTGACGACTGGTTCTCTTCGTTTGCCATTCAAAACAGTGGCTTTATAATAAGTGGCAGGACCCTTGGGTCAGCAGAGCAGTGGAAAGGCTGGCTTTCCCGGCTTAGTACAGCTGCACTGTGTCCACTGGTGCTCCTCTGGCAGCCCAGCTCACCTTGGCCCTCAGCTCTTCAGCCAGCTGTGCAGTTGAAGCCTCAGATAGCAGAGGTCTGGAAGCAATTCCAGCTAGCACAGGGTGCCTACAGTGTATTGCCTGTGTTTTAGTTCAAACTATTTCACACTAAGGGCCCTTTTTTAAACACTGAATTAGGTAGACTCTTTCAAAACTTCATGGGTGATAGCCCTGGAAATAGAAAGTCTTCATGACTCACTGAGTATTGTCTGTGAGGAATGATTGAAGCCATCTACTCACAATCCCACTAATCCCCTGCCATGTCTCTGAGACGGGACATCAGAATTCCTCTGACGACTGTATCAAATGCCATGCTCAAGTCCTGCATGAGGAGTTATTTTTCAGAGCTCTGATAAAGGGAAATGTAGGTTATTATGAGAAATGGATATAAATTTAATAACAAGGTCTGATATAAGCAGGAAGGTTTTTTACATTGTCTGTTCTACTAAGATTACGGACAGCCTCTATAATGTGATGTGCCAGCAAAGCAGAAAAATGTTTTATGCTATTACAGCCTGATGTTGGGAGTGTGGATCTTCTCTTTTCAGTGATTCAAGTGTAGTGGAAAGAGATTTGTGTGCAAATAGCAGAAACGAGCAAACAAAAATAAACTCAATAGCTGAGAAAATCTTTGGATACTATGACTGTTTTCCCAGAAAAGTTATAAAATAAAGTGTGCAAGAGCAAATGCTCCAAAAATCTAACTGTCCTTTTAGGGCTAATACAGGAATTTCACTGAGGGGGAAGAGACCTCTTAATACCGGGCTTGAGTGGTTTGCTGCCTGAGGCTTTGTGACCATTTTCAGCCTTGGTGAAGTTATTCACAGCAAGAGGAAGAGATCCTGTTGGTGGTTTGTTATGATTATGTGCTTTGAGGAAGAACTGCTGTTGAAGTAAGAGGGAAAAGCACTCCTTTTGTGAAAAGGCTGATTTACATTTAAGTCAGTAACTGTTGCATTGATGATTGCTACAGAGCATAGAGGTAGTGATTATGCTAAGTGTAGAATTAATTAGCAAAAGCTTTCAAGGTTATGAGGTATTGGACCAGTGTTTCAATGGATTCTACAGCAGAATGCAGCTGGGTTAAATACAAAGAACATCACAAAAACGATGACAGGGTTTCAAGCAAAGAGATCAGCTGGAATACTTGATAAATGCCTAGCAAGCCTTCCTTTGCTGTTGTAGAGTGAATTGGGTTTTGTTACTGCCTGAATGAAACAATGCCAGAACATTATACAGAGTGGAGGAACATTTCAGTGTATCTTAAAAAGACATGAAGACATCAAGTTGAGGTACCCACCACTCAGAGCTGGCAGTGTTGTTTCTTCAGCTTGTTGTCTTTGGTTATGTCATGTTCTCTTTCATCAAGATCTACTTTTTGGAGTACACCAGAAAGGGCACAGGTCACTGAATCAAGGAATCTGGTCCATATGTTTGTCCTTAGTGCTCAGGGTAAGGTCCTCATCTCACTTACTGAACACCAGTGAAATCTTGTTTGAAACAGAATGTTTCCCCTGCCTTGTAGAGGGATGCTTGTCACCATGGTGTCTGAATGTCTGATATATGTTGACAATTTTACCCTTTCCATGTCCCAGTGAGCGCAGGATATGATATTAAGAGTATTTCATATATGAAGGACACAGACATAGAGAAATGAAGTGATTTATGTGAGTTCATACAGGAAGTCTGCAGTAAAGTTGAAAAAAATACCATCATAGCTGTGCTTACGTGAGCAAGTAGTGGGACACTGTAGAAGGAGTGCTGTAACACTAAGAAAAGTGATGCTAAAGACCTGACATTCACACTAAAATTGTTTTGGAGGCTTTATTTTGGGCTGGGTTTACTCTCATCCAGGGAAATGAACTCCTCTTGGAAGCTGCAGTCACCTAGAGCACATCCTTTGGTTTAATTTAATCCCTAAAGTGTCCAGTTTGCCTACTCTGAGACCACTTGTTATGAGCCTACAGCTGGTGATCAGATTTACTTCTAGTGCACAATCCCAACTGAAGCTGAAGTATTGCTGCAGAAACACCCTCTGTCTCCTTCCATGCTCGATTCCTCTACAGTATTTGAGTCCCAGAAGGCACTTCCTACAGTGTCTCTGAGATCACATGTACAACCACGCAGTTACTTGCAAATTATTGATAATGTCCCTGACTCACTCTTCTCATTTAGAACCTTCCTCTCAGTGAGCTGGCTGCCTCACATGACTACAGCTATCTGCTTTGCATCAATGACTTACAAATCTACCTGTTCTCTCCTGACCTCCCTGCCTCTGTCAAGTCCAGCAGCTTGTTGTGTTTCTCTGAAATTTCCCTTTGAATGCCTTGCCCTCCATTTAAACTTCACATGGCAAAAACATCATAGCTCTGTTCACTGATTGAAGTCATTACAGCAGGAGCCCAGACAGCTATTAAACATAACAAAATTTTACATGTCTTAGGTTAGTGGTAGAAAGAAAAATGTTTCAGCTAATTGAGCTAATTTCTTAGTAGGTATTTTGTTTCAGCATTGTATTAAATAGGTGTACTTCAGTAACTGTACTTCAAGTGTTTTGTAAATGATAGAACAAATTTTATCTATCATAATGTACAGTTCATCTTTTGAAATAAATTTCTTGCTCACCACAGAAAGCAAACATCCATTCTCATACATATGGATCTCTTTGTCACTGTTGGCCACTAGTTACGTTTGCCTGTCTCAGGAAGGCTGTGAGACCCAGGGTAATGACCTTAAATGGGGTGAGACCTGCTTCAAGGCATAGTTGCAACAGTCATGGACTGGAAGCTGCATTGCTGTCAGGAGACCTCTCAAATGGTATGGTCCCACACAGATTTTCCTCTCTCAATACTGTTATTAAATAAATGAGTCAGTAGGATTTACATACCTCTGAATCTGGGATCTGGGATGGCTAAATCCTCAACACTGTTATTCTGTTCAAGGTTGTGTTGCCATAAAAAGGCTGATACACCTTTTCACCAAAGGGCAGAGCCAAAAAATTACTCAAATAGAGTTAGGTATCTTGCTGTCAATGGTAAGAGGCATGTCCGGGTCAATGACAGCTGTTCTGTGACTTGCAATGAGCTTGAAATGGAGATCAGGAAGGAGAAAAAGACCCCCAAAAGGTAATATTATGTCCTGGGGCAGCAGCTATACACAGCCACCCAACTGCCCTGCTTCCTCAAGGAACCTTGTAGCAATCTTACAGTACTTAAAGGGAACCTACAGGAAAGATGTGGAGAGGCAGGGAGTGTAGTCATAAGATGAGGGGTAATAGTTTCCAACTGAAAGAGGGTAGACTATACTGGATACTAGGAAGAAATTCTTTACTATGAGGGTGGTGAAGCACTTGAACTGCCTAGAGAATTTGTGGATGCTTCCTCCAGGGAAGTATTCAAGGCCAGGTTAGATGATCCTAACTCTGCCAGAACCTCTTCAAAAACCCCTCTTACTGCCTGTAATGGGAGCCGTGCAGAAGATGTTGTATTTGAGCAGTCAGTGATCCTGAAGAGGCCTTGTCTGCTCCATTGGACACTATTTAGGGCTTGAAAAGCCCACGTGTTGTTAGTGTAATCTATAAGTTACAGCATATGCTTGTGGAGTTCTTGATCCACACAGCAGTTAATTTGAGTAGCCTGTGCTGTGCTGCACTATGCTGCATGTCCAGCGTGGCCTTCAAGATGTGCTGTGTCACACAAGCCCCTTGGTTGCAGGACAGTCTCAACCAGCTCATTGTAAGAGTGATCCTGTGGGCAGCTCCCACCTGGTACCAGAGATTATGCTGCTTGTGTGTCCTTGCTTTTATCTAATAATGCAGTGAGAAGTTGTCATGCAGAATTCCTTTGCAAATAGAATTTTTTTCTGGTAAGGAAATTATGTATTAGCTTGAATAACCAAAAAGGAGATACTTCTCTCCATGGACAGGATCCACCCTGTGCACTCTGTCATGGAAAAATATGTTCTGGGCCCATGCAACTCTGCATGAACGTGGGGTGCCACTGTCTGAAGGGGTGTAAGATTTACTTGCTATCTATATTCCTCTTCTTACTCTGTTTTATTAAAGCAGTTATCACTCTGCCTTACCCAGCACTCTGATCATCACAGAAAAGATGGCCATGAAAAAGTGAGCTTTCACTCCCATTGTGCAGTGGCAGGATTGTCCTTTTTGGGCTACTTCTGGAATGACACATTTCAGGCAATCTTCCCCAGTTCCTGAATGAAGTGTCCCTGAACTGTCACAGCATAGCCAATGAAAACTGAAGTTGAGGATTCACTTCATGAGGATTCACCTCATGAGGCAACACAGGGTGCTCCTCTCCACTAGTCCCCAGAAGACTTAGCTTGCCCAAGCATCCCAGGCAGTGTCTCTGAGCACTTCTGTTTGTCAGTTCCACAACTTACTGGTCTTTATCTCAGCAAGAGAATGTCTGCTGCGATTAGTAAGGAGAAGAGTGGAAAAAACTCAGGTTTGGCAGAAGCCCTCCTTGATTGATTTCCAGCTTACAAAAGATAACCAGCTGCCAAGCCTCGGGAACACTCCAAGTAAGCATTCACATAAGCAGACACCACACGTTTGACAGATGTTAGTCACATTGCTTAATGCTCCACTGGATGCTACAGATGTGAGCGTGGTATAAGAAACTACAGAGGAAAGAAGGGGATAGAAAAAAACACCAAATGACAATTTCCCTTAAGAGATCATTTCCACAATTCCTTGTCTAGATTCTCACAGCAGGTTCTGTTGTATAATTAATGGCATATCACCTTTATTCCCATATCAGTCTTATGACTTACAGGCTGCCATCTGAAAACACAGGCACAGATTTTTTGCTGTGCTAGATTTCAGCTAGCAAAAGGTTGTGGGAGAAAGTTAGCTTTGGTTATAGAAATTTTATTCAACATTATTAACCTATATATATGTATACATACATATATAGGTATAGGTTAAGTCAACCCACAGCCCTCTCTAACCTTTGCATCTAGAAACACCCCAAGTTCTTTCCCTAAGCTACATGTAGGAAGTTGGAGGAAGGCAGGAGCAGCATTTATCTATTTGGTTAGCAGAGTTTCATGGCAAGAAGGCTCAGCTACAGGAAATGGGTCTTTACTGGTGTGGTGGGTTGACCCTGTCTGGATGCAAGGTACTCACCAAAGCCACTCCATCACTTCCCTCCTCAGATGAACAGGGTAGAGAAACTACAATGGGTTGAGATAAGGACAAGGAGACATCACTCAGCAATTACCATCATGGGCAAACACTCGACTTGAGGAAAGTAGTTTAATTTATTACCAATCAAACCAGAACTGGATAATGAGAAAACCAAATCTTAAAAACACCTTTCTTCTACTCCTCTCTTCTTCCTGGGCTAAACTTTACTCTCAACTTTTCTGCCTCCCACCCCTCGAGCAGCACAGAGGGATGAGGAACGGAAATTGCAGTTAATTGATCACATGTTTCTGCTGCTCGTTCCTTCTCAAAGGGAGGACTCCTCACACTCTTTCCCTGTTCCTGTGTGGGGTCCCTTCCACAGGAGACAGTCATCCAAAAAATTCTTCAGTGTGGGCTGCAGGGGGAGAGCCTGCCTCACCATTTTCTTCGCCATGGACTTCAGAGGAATCTCAGCTCTGGTACCTGGAGCACCTGCTCCCCCCTCTTCTCTGACTTGGGCGTCTGTAGAGTTGCTTCTCTCACCTATTGTCACACCTCTCTTCTGACTGCAGTTGTCATTCTGTAGGTTTGGGCTTTTTTTCCCCTTCTTAAATTTGTTATTCTAGAGGTGTAACCACCATCATGAATGGGCCCTGCCTTGGCCACCAGCAGGCTCATCTTGGACCTGACTAACATTGGCTCTATTGGACATAGAAAAAACTTCTAGCATCTTCACACAGAAGCCACCTCTGTGGCCTCACTGCTACAAGAACCTTGCCATGCGAACTGAGTACAAACAGTATCCTGTCCCAGGACTTCTTTGAAGCTCCACACCACAATTTTTATTCCTAAATTCATCAGCAATAAAGTCTTTCCTGAAACTGTCTCTTTGCTTGCTCTGCTTGTACTTGCCATAAGTCAAGATGTGGATGAGCTGTGAGCCCTGTCACACAGGACAGAGCTGTCAGCTGTTAGTATCCAGCTGTTTCTTTCATCTTTTTCTTTATGAGCTCAGAGCAAAGGTTGTGACAATGTAGCCCAAGATGTATGGAAAAAGGGATGGCTGGTGCCGTGTGCTCACAAGATTAACAGGTTTGGGAACATAAGTTCTGTTCTACAGGTATTCCTCAGGGCTGAACGTAGCCCTAAATTTTTTACCTCATACCATCATTACAAGACACTGTGAAATCTTGCTGCTAAATATTTTGTTCTGCTATCTGTGCTACATAGGGCTCTGGAATAAAATCTCAAACAATTTAGCTTGCTTGTGTGTACAGAGCAGTAAAAAGATACAAATTCAAAAGGAGAAGGAGAAAAAAAAATGCCCTCGAGAAAAGTATGAATGAGCTTGAAAAGGGCAAATAAAACAGCAGAGACATTTATATTGGTCTCTCCTACTGCTCTGAACAAAACAATTATGAGATAAGAGAGGCAAGAATGAGAGGAAATTCTTTCATTTTTCATGTTGGAAGTCCAAAGGATCCAATAGCCTGTTTATGAAGAGCAATAAAGAAGATACATGAACTTGGTGAAGATGTTACAAATATATCGACCTGTTTGGAAAGGCCAGGAGTTTGGGGTTTTGGGGGATTTTTTTTTTTCCATAGTGTTGTTGCTTTTTATATAGAAATATCAGCTAAATTTTTAAAGGTAGAGGGTTTTTTTGCCAAGAAAGCCATAACTGACAAGAATGGTTTGCAATAACCAGCAGAGAGGACTAATGCTTTTATTTAGGATTTGAAAATGGTATAAAAAAGAGGCAGATGGAAACCTGAGTTTAATGAAGCTCCAATAAGCAAATGTAACACTGGGCAGCTTTCAAGCAAAGTTAAAACCAACTATTCCTTTTTCCTAATTTGGAGCTTTAAAAACCAGAATGCATTAGCCTGATACAATAATGCTAGAAATGGTGGCTGATGTTTGAAAGGGAGATTTAAAATTTTTTTTTTGCTTTCTAGTCTGAAATGAATGTTCTTTTAAAAATATTGCAAAGAAACCTATTTTTCTGCCAGCTAAAGGATGATATCCACAGCATTATGGCACTTAAAAAACAATAAAATTAATGTATGTATATTTTTTCCTGATTTTTTTCTTCTTTTAAAAAACAATAAAATTAATGTATGTATATTTTTTCCTGATTTTTTTCTTCTTTTGTCTGAAGATAACAAAATAATGCATTCCAACACAGAAATATGAATGTGTTACCAGCTTAGTATTGACTGTGGTATCCTGTGAAAGAAAATCCAGGCTTAGGAACAGCTGCAAAGTCTCCACAACTCCTACACTGTTCCCCCTACCAAGAAAATTTTTCTTAGTAAAATCTAGCAGTCTGAGTTTTATGTGTGCTGCAATAACTTTTATAGTGCTGTATTCCCCTATCATAATTAGACATCAAAAAATGTTTAGACCAGTAATCTCTTTGAGTCAAGAAATCAAAAATTAAGTAATTCCATAATCTTTTAAAATTATTATTGGTGTAATAACCCCCTCTGGGGATTAACTACTGTAGCGAAGCCTGTGATTAAGGTTGCTCAGCTCTTATCATTGTTGAATTCTGTTTTCAGTGGTTTATAACTTTGCCAGACTGTAATAATTTGGATTAAAACTTTCTCAAAATGTGAAAAGCTTCTGTGTTTAGCTGAATATTTTAGGAAGTTTTAAAGAAAAATGAATCAGCTCTTTCCAAAACTGGGTCATGGAAAATAAGTTTCTTTGCCAATATTAAAATAAAAATCTCACAGTTGTTTTATTAACAAGATTTTTGCTCGTTCTGCCTTTAGCTGTTGTTTCAGGCAAGGACTTGAAATTTGGCAGACAGGTTACATGTGTCAGAGAACTGCTGGCCTTGCACACAGCTATTTCCATTTAGCCGAACTGTTAGTTTCTGAAACATCTTTATATGCTTTTTTGTCAATGGAGGTCCAAAAGATTTCAGTGAGTACTGCAAGAGGGTGAGGCAAGGAGAAGATTGCTGCATCATGAATGTTTGTATGTGAAGCCCAGCAGGAGGAAGAAAATGGACGTGGCTGTAGTGGTTGGAATCAGGAGCTCAGAGGTGGGTCTGTGGCTTGGGAGTGGAGGAAAAATGTAGAAAAATCCTGGTAAAGAACTGAGGGAAGATGAGTGAACAGTACATGCAATCAGGAGAGGAGAACTGGGCCAGGTATTTGTACAAGGACAGACTGCTGTTACACCTGTATTAGTAAGCCAGTGTCAGAGCACTGGAGGACCACAGTTGGTTTTGTTGTATTTATTAGAACAGGCCTGGGTACAGTTTTGACTTGCATAAATCATCACACTCCCAACTGAGAATCAGGCATGGTGCTGGCATTAGCATGTGTCAAGGACTATTTGCAGCAGGCAGTTTGAGTGTAGGCCCCCTGATCTGGGCTAATGGAGAAGGCTAGCTGTTTTGAAATTAATTGTCCCATTTGGTAACTAGTTTTAGTTGTAAATCACACTGGAAAAATACCCCTTTATCACCCACATCTGCAGCTAGAGGATGACAAACAGTGTATACTGTCAGCTACTCTCTTACCTCTGCTGGCAGGCTTGATAGAGCAGGCTTAGAGGTTTGTGTCACGCTGGGAGAGAGGACAGGGGGCAATGTGATGCCATGTTATTTTACAGTTCTTTTAAAAGCTCAGGTTCATAAATGCTTCAAAAGTTACAAATGACAAAAAAAAAAATCCACAATGAAAGAGTATTTGGCCACAAAAGGGAGGTAATGTGTCATGAAGGAACGGAGGAGACTGTGCCATGCCAGACTGTTTGATATGAATGTGACTCGCTTCCCTCTGCAGTTAAATCAGAGTTGTCCCAGGATAGCAGACTGTATTGGGTTTGCATGGCAAGATTTTGGTAGCAGCAGGGCTACAGAGGTGGCTTCTGTGTGAATCTGCTAGAAAATTCCTCCATGGCTGACAGAGCCAATAACAGCTGGCTCCAAAATGGAGACACCTCTGGCCAGGACCAAGCCTATCGGTGACAGTAGCAGTGCTTCTGGAAAAACATATCAAGGAAGAGGGGAAAAAAACCCTGCAGAACAACAGCTGCAGTCAAATAAAGACATGAGAATATGAGAGAGAAATAACTCTGCAGACACCAAGGTCAGTGAAGGAGGACACACATAGAAGCTTCTGGAGCCAGAGAAGTCCTTTAGCTTTGCTAAAGGACAAGCTAGTGTTGTTTGGGATTTTTTTGTTTGATTTTTTTTTGTTTGTTGGTTTGGTTTTTGATTTTTGTTTTATTTTTGTATGTTTTTGTTTTGTTTTGGTTTTGTTTTTTCCTTTACAAAAGCTCCAGCAGATATTCCAGTCAAATCATGGGCTAATCTGTTCCATGTATGCCCAAAGACAGACTCTTTTCCAGAGTCTATCTTGTGAATGGTTTGTGACAAAATTTCTGGTGGTCCCCAAGAACAGTGTACAATCAAATGAAAGCTGATACAGGAGATGAAACAAGGAAGCAGGAGCAGAGAGTCTCCATCTTGTAAGCAGCAAGGAACTTCAAGGATTTGGACACCAGGTCCAAAGGAAAGACCTTACTTTTGCTACACTTTCCTGAGGTGTTTGTGAGTAAGCTAATGTTGTTGTAGATAAGGCTGAAATATAAGGAAGCAAAGGAAATATTTTTATTTCCTCTGATGACTATACAGGTCTTATTTCTAGCAAAGTGGAGGTGCTATTATTGCCTTGGATTAGATAGGGTTTATCTCTCCTCTGACAAAACAGGGACACCAATGTCATTCCTATCTGTTGTTCTATCTCTTTGTATTTTTAACTATAAATTATTAACTCAGACATTGGCTGCCGGATGTGTATGCACATGAGCTTACATGTGTGAACACATCTTTTGTGACAAATCAAAAAACTTCTGGCTTATTTATGATTAAAGTCCTGTTGCAATGTTTTTAAAAGCACAGTTGTGCATAGAAAGGACTACAGTGCCAACAGTGACAGCAGAAGAATTAATGCTTTCTCCGGGCCCTTTTTCTCTTAGATATGATTGACAAAGTAATTTTCTTCTTGTACTTTAATAAAAGTGTATACATTCTATACACCAATAAATTCTTACCAGGCCAATTACACATCATATGACTTATCTTGTCACAGCACCTAATATCCAAACCATAAATTAAAAGGTAAGCTTTCTATGCAGCTTTGCATATGAGGATGTTTTCCAGTCTCCAGACTCAATTGTCTTATGAACACTACAACATACAAGAAAAAGAAACAAGCTGACTAGGATTTGTGACCAATAAATCCTGCTTGGTGAACAAACTGCATTTGTATGACTTACAGGAACATGCTGTATAAGTAACATTTGTTTTACATATTGAAATTATATTGGGAGATGAAATACTGAACAAATATTGAAGTGCTTCCTTTCACATGAGATACCCTGCACACATGCAAAGAAGTATTAGCTATATATATGCAACACAATATATTTGATTCCTATTCATACCACTTTGCAATGTAAAGGTACCTTTGTATAAACAAGAATCTCACTTGTTTTTTATTTTCAAGTGAGGAATTTAATGGGAGTTGAAAATTCCAAAATTTGCTTGCATCCTGGGGTTTTGAAAAGCTTTGATTAGATCTAAGAATGTTTCTCTTCTAAAGGCACAGGCATGGCTGTGGATTTTTCTCAGTCACTGCTATCAGCCTGGTTTGTCCAGAATTAAGCTGTTTAATAATATGCAAGAAAAAAGGGAGAAATTAATCTTTATTTCCACTGTCATAAAGTACATTCGCTCATAGCATCTAGTCAACCTGTGCAGCATTCCTCCCATCTTCTGGTGTAAGGTAACCCATGCATTGCAGAGAGTAACTTCGTTGGAGGAGTGTCCTCTCAGTAGACGTGTGGAGTTGATGGATTAAGTCATGGTTCTGCACCTTGGGTATTGCAAGCGCCTGAGGGGAAACAAACTGTTCAGAATAACGGACCTGAGATTGTAGTGCTGGAGGGAAATGGGGGAAAGATTGTGGCCTCTGAAACACAGTCCATTCCTCATTCTTCTCCTTGGCAGTGAATCATCCTGCTGTGCGTCCTCTGAGTTCCTGGCAAAGCCAGTTTAGCCCTTACTGAGTCTATGAATAGAACTAGCCACTTTGTTGCACTCTTGTTGGTCAAAATAGCTTGCCTGAAAATCACTAAACTGTTGACCAGGCTTTTAGTATATGCATGGTATTGTTATGAAAGTATGAATACATTTGGTATGGGGAGAGTGTCTGGATTTTGCTGAGGAAACTAAAATTCTATGGCACCTAGAAGCCTAGATAACATGTCCCCCTCCATATGCATCAATAATCACCCTGGAAGGCAGGCCACAACAGATTGCCCCTTTAATGCTACTGTCTGCTAGTTCAGACTCAAAATGTGTTAAAATTACTATGCCTTTACTGATAAGATATGTTCTTCTGGGCCTAAATAGTTTATTTAAACTACTGCTTTCACAGAAACAACTTTAGACTCTAAACATTTCAGTGCAGACTATCATTTAGTTGTTTCATCAAAACTACAACAGATAGAGGCTGACCCTGCGTAATGCATAAGAGACCTCACCTTTCATGAAGCATGGATCAGAATTGCTTGAGCTCCATTTTTGCAGAGACAGCAAAGGGAAATGTGACCAACAGGTATACCTGTTTCACAGGCTAGTGCAAGGGAATATGTGATGCTGCTGTTCAAAAAAGAAAATAGACAAATGACGAGCTTTAGGAGCCCTTAAAGAGAAGAAAAAATGGAAAGAAAATGTTAACTTTTTGCAAGCATTTTAAAGGTTGGTGATGTTTCTACCTAACTTTAGACACCAATCTTTGCAGTTTAGGTTAGGAGATGAGTGTCATAAAACTCTTTTGCTGATCAGCAGTTAGAAGCTTTCTCAAAGTGAAAGGATGGATTAGTACAGCAGCTAGTCTGAGATGCTCTTCAGAAGCACCAGTCTTTCTCCAGCATCAATAGTGAGAGGCTAGGATCAGCAACCTCCTAGCCTGCGCACCTCCAGCAAGATGTCTGACATCATACCAGGCGAATATCGTTAAAGACTTCAAGTGTGTAAGATCAAGCTTAAAAGGAACTACAAACTCACATTTCCCATTTGTAATGACAGCCACAGAACAATAATCTCTGTCAGATCACACAGACACTAATTTATGATGTTGGCTTCCAACATCTAATTAAGGGCAGTGAATACTTGTGTTGCTAATTCTGCACCATGTCACTTTCTTGTTGCACCATTGACTTCAGTGAGCCGTCAGCACTTCACAGACTGTTACATGGTGGTGAAATCTCATTTGATGGCACTTGGCAAGGATAATGTGTTTTTGTTTATCATGGGAGCACTGTAGAGTTTATGATGTCTTTTGCTCTTCATTTTCTTGCTTTTAAGGCTTGGTATTTTTAGCCAGGTTTCTTAAGGAAACAAAGCTAATGCTATCATCCTGTCTGTCAGCTCCCTCCTTACAACTTCTGAACCTGGGGCCAATTTCAGCTTTATTTGACAGAGGAGTAAAGGTTTCAAAGACATTACATTCCCACAAGTTTTGTGACAATCTGTAGCTTGGTAGATGAGAGAATATATCATTGCTTCAGTTGAAGTCATGTCAAGGACAGTTCAACCCTTGTTTATTCTGTCTGACAATGGCCAACAGGCCAGTCCCTGTGCAGCGGTCGGTCAGCACTAAGTAGTGCTGAACTAACCACAGCTCAAGTCATCTGTCACCTGCCTACCAGGCAAGTAAAATTGAGAAAGAGGGTCTGGAGGTTGCTTTGGGAAATTGTGAGGAATTTTATGCTTTAAGGAATGGTGGGGAGTCGTAGTAGTGGTAGTGGTATGTTTCAGAAGACAAGGAGGAACTGTAAATATTCTGATGGAAGAGATTTTGGGAATAAGGCATAATGAAAAATTCTTTATTCCCCAGACAATTTCTCCTTATCTTTCTATAGTTTGCCTTGTATAATTAACTGAGGATACAATAAATACCCTGATGGCTTAAAATTGGAAGTAGGAAGGATGACCAAAGAAATTGAGATAGATGCAAAATTCTAAAACCTTTGTGTTTGTAAAAAAAAGTTCTTTAAGCATGCATTGTGAACAAAATTGTACAAAGATCCATTGATACAGTGGTCTGTCATCTCTTCATTAGCTATAGATAGAATTAATTAGCGAATAATCTATATGGAAAATATTTCCTACTAACTTTTGCTTATACTTTAGCCTCCAGAAATGATCTTCAATAAGTTTTCTAGCAGTGACATGTTTGGATGAGAGGAACAGCAGCACAGAACCTGCTAAATTATTAGTCTGTTCCAGTCTCCAGTCTCCAAAAGTCATCATAATTAGATATGTCTAGGGAGGGTGCAACGAATCAGCTAATGAATGACTACAACAACCAGACATTTGGGGGGAGTTCTCCTTTACCCCAAACAGTCAATGACATGCCAGTGCCCAGCAGCAAGAGGGTTTATGTCCATAATGAATCTATATTTCAGTCATTTAGCTGTGGACAGTCTTATTAATAATATAACTGGAATAACTCAGTGTTGGGGTTTAAAAGAAAAAAAGTGTTGGAAAGAAAGTGTTACCACTCAGTAAGCAGAAGGACAGAAAAAATGGAGTTTGCAGATGTGACAAAAACACCATTGTCTAATAAAATTGCTTTTATTAGCTTAATTTGCCACATGTAGCGCAAATATTTAACATGAATGAGGCATGAATAGTAAAAAAAATGCACTGTGCCATTTAAAGTGCTATACTTGAATAAAATAATGTATATCTTTTCATATGCAGTCCTTGAAGTCACACTACATGCATCTTTAATTTCTTCAATTAAGAAAAAAAAGAACAAATGGAGTTAGATTTTAATTATTCATAGTTCATTTGAGAAAAATCTTTGTAAATGAGAGGAAGGAGAGTTGTGCTATCTATCACAAAGAGGAAATGAATAGATGGAATATCCACTCTATGAACTATTTGACAATACATAAGCTTCTGCCTTCATTAGGAACTGCTGCCAGATGTGTAAAGAACAGAGTAGAATAGAAAGAGCTATTTAGGAAGCCATGTCATGGAAACTGCTCATCAAAATACTGAACTGCTGGTTGGCGAAAAAATTACTGTGTACATTTGATAGAGTCCTACTGAGGGATGTATGTACAGGTATGTCCTTGAAGCTTATTTATAAAAAGATGAGAATATAAGGAACTGCCATACTGGATCAGACTTATGGTCCTTTAAGGCCACCTTTGTCTTTGGCAGGAGCCAAAGCCAGCTGAGTCAATCCAAGGACGTCCATATTCATCAGATGTTGACTTAAACCTTGGAATATTTGTTCCTTCCAGCATGATTTTTTATGTTGTTGTTAAAAGGAGGGATATTCTTCTGTCAATAAGAAAGCAAGTTCCTTTTTGGGTTTTACTAAACTATTGATCTCAAGACTGCTTTGCTGAAGTGAGTTCCAGAGTCTTATCATGCACTGGATGAAAAATGATTACCTGCTATCAGCTTTGAATTGATTATCTTTCATTTTCATTGAATGTCTCCTTGGCAAAGGAGAAAAGATCTAACAATCTGCCTTTCTGAGCAATTCATTATTTTATACACTTTTATGTAGGCTTTCTAGGTCTTCTAACTTGCAAAGTCAACAAACCCAGTCTTTTCATTCTGATTTTACGTAAGTGAGCTCTATGCTCTTAATGATTTTCGACCTGTCTCAGGTTATGTATTTTTAATAACTTTTTTGAGATGACAGGGTCTGATTTGATTTCCATATTATAATGACATCTTCTTATTTCATATACCAGTATTATGATTTTTCTTGTTAATAAATTGCATTTTCTTGTTTAGTTGCAACTGTGGTTTCTGTTACATGGTCACAGTTGTAACTAATCTCTTTCCTAACATAAGTTAAAGCAGTGGGTTTTGTCTGCATAACCCCATTTCTTTCAGTTTGGTGTATGTTTCTATTTTTCTGTGGTGAGCTTTATTTGCTATTGTGGTCATTAAGCTTAAGTCTCTTTGCGAATCCCTGAAATGCTTCACAGTCCTCAGTTATGTAAATAATACATTGTCATCTGCAGATTGAGGTCCTTCACTCATCTTCCCGTTCCAGGTGTTAATAGGTATGTTAAATAATGCCAATGACAATGTAAAATCTCAAGGCATCTGCTGTTAAATTTTTAACTTGGCCATTAATTCTTACTTGGTTTTCTGTCTTTTAGCTATTTGTTAATTCATGCTGATACTTCTGTATTACTTTCTAAATTCAATAGTAACACACAGTAATCAAAGTAATCTTTTCTCCTATACCTGCTAATTTATCAACACATTCAAAGAATATTAGTAGTGATGTATCATTTTCCTCTATAAAATTTATGCTAATTAGATATAGTCTTATCATTATTTATCCAATAACAAACTATTTTATAAGCAACAATTATTTCAAAAACATTATTAAGATATAGCTCTTTCTAGTGTGTTAAGTCCAGCCTTAACCAAAGTATAGGGGCAGTGTCTGCAATCCCACAAAACTGTTATAGAGTAGCTGCCTTGAAAGAGAAATTGTGTATTTTGCTATCAGCTCAGCTCCTTTATTCTTAAAATCCTCAGAAGACATGAACTGTAACCTCCTTTGTCCAGAAAGTCAATCAGTACAAAGAGACACTCAGTACTCAAAGGAGTTTACAACACTGGTTTCCCGAAAAAGAAAAACACACCTGCAATAAAGCCAAGGCCTTGAGGAGAGCCCATGATAATAAAGTCTCTTCCTGATGAGATAAATGTGATCATTTCTCTGATACATCCTGTGTAGAAGCCACCTTAAGATTGGGCGATTGTATATCTCCTGTGGGAGTACCCAGGAGTGAGAGCTCATGCAAAACACTCAAGTCCACTTAGCAAACCACACCTTGAGCTGAGGGCACATACATCACTGCCCTGCAGACTGCCACGTCTGCCTTAAGTGCCAAGAGAACTCAGAAAGGTGATGGAAACAGCAGGGTACAAATCTGTTTCTGTGGGAGAATATTTTCTCCTCACCTTCCCTGAACTAGGCAGCTGATGTTAGCAATGAAGTTCCATCTGGGCTTCACCATCAGAGCTGCCATGGAGCATCCTGCTGGCTGGTGTTTTTCAGAAATGCTTTGATTTCCCCTTTGTCTCTGATTTCTTAATCTGTTGGCATTCTACTTTCATCTTTCTCCTGGAGAAGCCAAAGTGCTAAATTTGTAATTGCTGTAAAGAGTGTTTTTGAGGAGCATTTTAAGATGACCTACTGGACCAAGATATTTGGTCTAATCACAAAAAAAGGTTTTGCTGAATTGCTTTTTATTCTTTCTTTCTGTATTTTAATTAATGTATATGGTGCCTAGAGCAAAGGGGACCAGGCCCTTCCAATTAACTTGAAATTAATAGTAATAAAAAAATACAGAAGAAGATAGCAAATAAATCAGGAACATAAGGATCAAAATATAACACATTCTTCTTGGCTTTCTCTTAATGTATGTAGGAGTGCTAACTCCATTCTCAACTTGAAATATATTCTGGACCCCTGTCAATAATCTGCTAATGGAAAACTGCAGAACACCTCAACCCTGTGGTAGTTCCATGGCCCCATTAATTAATTGTAATTAATTACAGTTTCCTTCATCTGAACTAGCCACTAGAAAGAAGATACAGTTGTGTTTTCAACCACTAGAAAGAAGATACAGTTGTGTTTTCAATTTGCAACATTGTGTTTATTTCCTTGGAGTTTTGTTTTGTTTCCCTTATGGCTTTTTCCTTTTTTTCCCTTTTGACACGAATGATGCTGTTTTCAATCCAAAGACCACCCTTGTGTCTGAAAAGAGCCTCTCTGACATGAGTGGATCATCTTGTATGAATGAGGACATTTATTATAAACAGTTATTTGTCATATTGGATCCTAAAAGCTATCGAAGCAACAGTTGTTCCTATTTTGAACAGAGGAGACTTGAAGTAAATTAGTGGGATACTTCTGTGTTCAATGTGTGTGCCAGGGGATTACTGCTCCTTTTTACTCAAACCTTGGCTTGCACAGACATGCAAACTCACAAATGATCACTCACAGTGTCATAGGCTACCGACAAT
The DNA here is from genome assembly GCA_013399015.1 of Galbula dea. Taxonomy (NCBI): domain Eukaryota; kingdom Metazoa; phylum Chordata; class Aves; order Piciformes; family Galbulidae; genus Galbula; species Galbula dea. The sequence continues at coordinate 109,961 of VWZX01002368.1, read as the reverse complement.
GGGATGCTGAAAATGACAAAACCAAAAACCAGTAACACAGAAAAACCTCCAACATAAGGTGTTCAGAGCAACATACTGTGACAACTGTTTCTCAAGAATGCAAATCCTGAGTCTTCATGCCCCTAAGTAAGAGGAAATGTTAATTTTTAAATCAGTGCAATAGGAGTTTTGAATATCTTAAGTAAAAGACAGTGGCAATAGTAGTTACAAAACCATAACTTGTTTTAAGAATGTTCATATTTCACTGCCTGTAATGACCACATAAATCTGTTTTTAGGAATATAGATGTAATTAGTTTTTCAGATTTGCTGAAATATTCACACACTCAGTGAACTATATATGTGTGCTCCCAAAAAGGTACTGCAGATCTGTGTCCTGGAAGACCTTATTTTCTGGTGAGGAACATAAACCTCAAATTACTACCTCTCAAAGCAGTGTTCTTCCAGATTATGACTCTGACCCCTGCCTGTACTGGAACCTGAGAAGCTGAAGCTGGGGAATGCCTGTAACGGAGGCAAATGGAGTAGGAGTTGTTTGCAGGTTCTCCATACTCTAGCTGACACTGCAGCTACTGGTATTAGATTTATGTAACTCTGTCACAGACTGAGAAAATATAATGCAAAGATCATAACAAAATTTTTGTCTCTTTTATTCATTGTCTATGTGCACGCCTCTGAATTTCATCTGTCGTTCTTATGTCCTCTTTCTTTCTTCACAGGCTTCTTAAACTTCATTCATGCTGTCATAGCAGTACAAACATGACATTTTCAATCTCTGTAGCTCTTGTCATTTACAGCATCCTTCCTATATCTCTTTTGTCTTCTTATTACTTCATCTAATTGGAAAAACATGTATTTTCTCCAGACTCAGAAAAACCTATTGTTCAACCACCCAGGACAACTTAACAACCAGCTTGGACAAATGTAATTTAATTACTTCTTCCTCACTGGCTAAGGTGCTGACCTGCATTTAAAGATTTTGTGTGTTCTTCAACCTCATGCTGAAAAGGAAACTAGCTTCCACCTCAGTTTCTTTTAAGTGCTGCCTAACAGCAGGAAAAGAAAGGATGGCTTTGTTCAACCAACCATTTTCTGAGCTTCTACCTCTGACTTGTGTGCCAAGTATGTCTCCTTAGCAAAATAATGACAGTGCTGACATACGTCACAGAAGAATCTGAAAAGTTACAGTTCTTTTGCCAGGAAGCAAATTTATAGATATTTTCTTTGGGAAAATCACCTGAAAAGAACATGCCTAGTTTTCAATTGATCTTCAGTTCCCGTTCAAAATGGAGATTTTTTTTTTTAGCTTTATGTAACTCCAAAATAGTTTTTAAAGTATCAGTTTCTTCTGTTCCTCTCCACCACTGGCGATGGCCCACAGACCTTGCCTAGAACTTCAAGGTCTAGTGGGAAGAAATCAGTGGCCACATTTCCCTGTCCCTGTCAGATCCAGTAAGGACCCAGAGGTAGTTCCCATCCAATATATGTCCTTTCTAGAACCAAGGCAACAGTTGAAGGTTACTTATTCCTAAAATATGGATTGTTTGACAATTAATTGGGTAAACACCATTCCAGAAATGAAAACCCACTTAATGTGTGATAACAACTTCATTTCCAAAAGCTGTGAGACGACTTGTCTAGTCAATTGTCATCAAGATGGGAAAAAGGTATTTTGACAACAAAATTCTGAATGGCTTTCCCTGTGTGTAATGTCCTCTGTAGCATTGTTCAGCCCCTTCAGCTTGATCAAGCCCACAGCTCATGCAGCTTGTTTTCAAACTGGCACAATCTGTAGCTATTATGAGTAAGCTATCTTACATTTCAATCAGATCTGGCTGGAATTTAAGAGCACAAACATGCCTCCCAGCCTGGGTTCACAGGCACATTTAAAATCAACCTGATTGAAATCAGTGTCATTTAGACTTCCAAATGACTTAGTCTTACTGGATAGCTCCAGGCAGTTGGAGAAATGTGCTCTGCAGTGCTCCCTTCAGTTTTGGTCCTTCACCCCTCTCCCCACATTTGGGACATAGATGGGATATGCCATAGCCATGTCCAGCCTCCAGGTTAGGATTTCCTTCATGATGAGGACATAGAGAGGAAGAGACAGTGACAATGGGACCATGCAGTGTACTTCGCAAGCTGCCAGGCTCCCCCAGTTCAGATACAGGTCTCACTGTCAGCTGTAAAAGGGGGATGCTAACATTACCTTCTTAGTCTTCCAGCTGTATGGGGAGGGAAAAATCCAGTAAAGTTTGTGATATGCTGATATACCATGGTTCTGGGAGCCACAGAGGTACCTAAGACAGACAGCTAATGGTTACAGTTTTGGCAGTACATCCCATGATAAGGCACACTGCAAGCTCTGTGAAAACAATTTTTTAATAGATGATTTACTAAAGCTATTTAAAATATACAATTTTATTGTTTCGTCTACTCCAGAAGCTTAGAGGTCCAAACTGAGAGTGAGAGCCTGTTGAGCTTCATGCTGTCCAAAATGTTACAGACATTGCCTTGATGAGCTGAGTGTACTAGCCAAGAACTGAGGATATTTTATCATTGCAGTTTTATTGATAAGCTGGGACTCAGGAATATGAAGTCTAAGTCCCAAGGTCACACAGCAAGACGCAGCACAGCTAGGACCTGAATCCACTGCCATGCCAGATCTGTGGCCAGTCACAAGACAATCCTTTCAGTACTATTTTATTAAAAAACCCACCACCAAGTAAATTAGTGCTGAATTCCAATTTGCTCCCCACTGTTGTCAGAAGTATTCAAATTGATCATTGTTTTTCACTGCATTTTAGTGGTTTTTGCTTGAAATATCTTTAGTGTGTGGTGTGCTAAAAGCATTAGGAGCCTGTAGTCATGCCATGGTGAATTGATGAAATGACTACAACTATATGGTAAACTAAACTGTGCTAAGGTCTTTGGATATGGATATGGCATAATAGTACCATTTCTTTAACACAGGGTAGCTGCATCTGACATGCTTACCGGAGCTCATGCTAACTCCTAAATCTTGTCTGCGTTATTTTTTTTCAGAAGAAGGATAGCTAGCTTTGTGAAAAACCATGCCACACACTGTTCAAACCTTTAACAGAACAAACATTTGAGCTCCAGGGCCTGTCCTCCAGCACTGTTTAATTTAAAAGTACATATGTAGCCTATAACACGAGTTTGGGTATCTTGAATGTAGATTCGTTTGTCCTGCACATGTGCCATGCTCAGACAGCTCCTATTAATTCTCCATATTCTCCAGGTGGCTTTGAAAAGACAATTCAATTCTTAGGACAAAAAAAAAAAATCTAAAGAGAAAGAATATGAGATAATTTCAGACCTTCAGGACTATGATTTCTTCAAGCAGTGCAAAGTTGTAATGTAAAACTACGTTCTCTTGTGTTCACACACAGGCATAGATACATGCAGAGAAGGTATGTAACAGATCTAACAAGAAGCCTAGTGCTAGTCGGTAAATATCACATTTCATAGCTTTCACATAACCACCTTTTTTGAAACTGAAATACAACATCCAAATATCAGCCTACTCAGGGTATCTTCAAATCTTTTTCTTATTTTTTTTATGTATTATTGTTCATTATACTGTGTTTTATATTTCCACTTGCTGTGATACCATGGCATTTGATTGTGTTCTGGCCAAGAGGACAAGAAGCTGATTTCAACATCAGGTGTCTCACTGGTCCATGGATTTGCCACTGAGACACCATGGAAGATTGATGGAGCAAGTGTCCCACCTTGCAAGCAATAGGAAACCATAACCCCCACTAGGAACTCATTCTCCACCTTGTCTGAGGCCAGGAGTACAAATCTGTTCTCATGCTGATGTTTTCTGATCCTGTGACCCAAAGTCTCAGTACATATTTTGGGGGATATTTCCCCCCTCCTCCCCATTAAAGTTTTAATGTCATCTTTATTGTTTTTATTTCACAGATGGTAGAAACAAGCTCCTTATTTATTTTTATGTGAATATATGTAACTTTTTCATCCTCAGTTTCTCAGCAGTGCCTTTACTATTGCTAGCACCTTTATATATAAAGCAGCATAGCACTCCCTTCTTAATGGAGAAGTAAATGCTTATTTTTGACTTCTACCTGATGCATGCTTCCAAAATACTATAAAGATATGAACCCGATGGAGTTTCTAAATTATAAAGCAGGAGATCTTTTATATTACCATGAACAACAACTGGAAATCTAGTTCTTTATAATAAGTTATTTATTCTCCATTTTGAGGTTTTATCCACACCCCAGGAGGTGGCCATGTATATTTCAACAGGTGCTGCATCAAGATTGCTATGATACTCTCAAACCATATTAGATTGTATCCAGTGGAAAGAAATGAATTTGAGAGCAAGACTTACAGGCTGATGAAAAGCGAAAATCTTTTCTCTTGTTGAATGCAAAATTTTCTATTAGTTTCATAGCTGTTATCAGCATCAGCCTCATGTAAATACATATTTATGATCTAATACACAGCACTGACAGTATGTCTGGGAGAACAGGTAACTATGTAGTGTACTCTGGTCAGAAAATTTTCTGAATCTTCTGAAAAATAACAATAGAGTTCAAAAGGAACTAAGAGGGTTGGCAGGAAGAGGCATTGCAGTAACATCACCACATGTCATGGTTGTTTGCTTGCTTCTAAGGAAAAGTAAGCACCCTGTTTCTGATTCATGACAAGAAGTCAGGACACATGGAGCATTGGAAAGAAACGGTTTATGATCTTAAGGGGAGAGAGGGCATGTGATATTGCAGGATTTTTTTTTCTCCATTGAGTAGTCCTTGATTTCCAGCAAATGCAATCTTTCTAAACCATAACATTGTATTAAGAGGAAGTATGTTATTTTGAAACAACCTTTAATGAGATGTGTGTTAAAGTTTGTGCACAACTCATATAACCTGCCTTACCAAAGAACATCAACACATCATAGTGTTGAATGCTCTTTTCCTTTCGAACCTCAGGAAAGATTTTGTCCTCATCATTGCAGATGAAGCACACAGACAGAAGGGGCTATTTCCATACAGTGGCTTCAGATAGAATGTCAGACTGTATCCCTGATCCATGAGTCTCTCAAGGTCCCAGTTTTCTTCTCATGAAGTTGCTTCTTTCTCTTTAGCCATAACATACCTGCAGAAGAGAATAACCTCTTAGAGGACAAGTCATCATCTTTTGTTTTTTTCAAATAAAGCTTTAGCACAGCACCTTTAAACTTATATCCAATAAGGACATAGAAAAGTCTAATTCTGAACCTGCTGGGGCTGGACACATGCACAAAGAAATTTGTTGCAGCAGACATGCAGAAAGAATTATTGCAAAATGAGATTGCTAAGACCTTTCAGTCCTCCAACTGAAAGATTTTCTGCTCTTCCTTCTTTTATAGTTTGCTGCTTTTTATACATACATATATCCACATAAATATAAAACACAAAATATATAATCTATTTTTGAATATAATTTAGTAAGAGCAGATGGCTCTGTTTCACAACAACTATGATCACAAGAATGATAATAGCAAAAGCCTTATGTCTCTGTCTATCTGACAGAGAACAGAAACCACTGTTTCTAAAGACCATCTTCTTCAACTGCCTACCTCATTCCCAACAAATTCTTAAACTATAACAAACAGTTGGGGCAGACTTCAAGATCTTGCTTTAGGTCTTGTGCCAGCCCAATGACGATATCTCATATAGCATTAAATGCCAATATATATGCCTGTTCAGCTGCCTAAGCATAGGTGTCTGGTGTCACCTCAGGTGTGGTGGGCTATTCTGTACTCCACTTTTCGGTCACCAGTTTTATGATGTGAGCGTCCTGACCAGCTTAGATAAGGTATCTGAGATTGCAAGGAGCTTCCTGAGAAATCTCTGCTATAAGGAGCAGCAGAAACAGCTCCTCACCCTTCTCTTGGGAGCTGTATTTAAGTAGTCCCTGCTTGACCTGTGTTGACCTGTATGCCCATGAGCAGCCATGCCTGTAAATGACCATGTAATCTCATCATTCAGTGCCTGCCCCTGTCCTGGATCTACCTTATCATTGCAGTCCTGTCTGGCAATCTGGGCTTTTGACTAATAGAATCACAGAACCACAGAATCTTAGGAGTTGGTAGGGACCTTGAAAGATCATCCAGTCCAACCCCCCTGCCACAGCAGGATTCCCTAGACCACGTCACACAGAAGCGTGTCCAGACAGGTTTTGAATATCTCCATAGAAGGAGACTCTACAGCCTCTCTAGGCAGAGTCTGTTCCAGTGCTCTGGCACCTGAACTGGGGAAAAAAAAATTTCTTGTATTCACACAGAACCTCCTATGCTTCAGCTTACAACCATTGCCCCTTGTCCTGTCACTGGGCTTCACTGAGAAGAGCCTGACCCCATCCCCCTGACACCCATCCTTCACATATTTGAAAGCATAGATGTGGTCACCCCTTAGTCTCCTTCTCCTGGAAAAGAGATGGAACACTTTATCCTGGACTCTTTCTGNACAACCTGGATGAGGGAACAGAGTGTGCTCTCAGCAAGTTTGCTGATGACACTAAACTGGGTGGAGTGGCTGACACACCAGAGGGTTGTGCTGCCATTCAGCATGACTTAGACAGGCTGGAAAGTTGGGCAGGGAGAAATTGAATGAAATTCAATGAGGCCAAGTGCTGAGTTTTGCACCTGGGAAAGACCAACCCCATGTATGAGTATAGGTTGGGGACTGACCTGTTGGAGAGCAGTGAAGGCAAGAGGGACTTGAGGGTCCTGGTAGATGAAAGGATGACAATGAGCCACAAGGTTTTCTTTGATATCTGGTGATGCCTCTTTGCTGATGAGCTCTTTGCCTTACCTGCCCTGCTATCATCCTTGTTCTCCATTCCCCTTCACTTGTGGAACACCACTGGTCCTTGCTGCTCCCTGGTGCATATGATGTATTGCATCTCTGGGACAGCTCAGACGACACTGTGTTTAGACAATTGAGTTGGATCTTCACTTAATTTAGGGAGTGCTAAATCACTCTCTAGGTGCTATTGTAATGACTAGAGAGGAATTTATGTGTCCTTCTGAAGCTGCAGCTGGAAGTATTAAACTCTAGAGCATCTTAAATGGGAGTGGAGACTGATTAAGGGCAAATGCAAGAGCCTACAGTGCTGACTGTCCAGGAAAGGCTGAAGTTATTCCAGGTTGTCTCTAAAAGTGAGCAGGGAAGATCAAATGTAAGGAATAACTGAAAGGTGACAAACAGCAGGAGCTTAGAAGCTCTCTCTTTCAGACTGAATTGAGTGAAAATTTTTGAGAGGTTTTTCAAATTAATTGCAATCTTTTCTTCTCTTGCAGCGAATCTAGGAGACATGATGAAACTTTACATAAATTATAGGTAGAATCAAGTTTTTTCTTTAGGTCAAGCAATCTTTTTCCCCACTCATCTGAAATGTGCAAGGTAATAAAATTTAGGATTAATGTGTTTTAATGAAACTTCAGGCATACATATTTATGCACAGATTTTAGCATAATTACATACAAAAGAAGATTTCCAGTGAAATAATAATATAAAAAAATCAGCTAATCTTTGCATTGTTTTTCTATCCATTTCTCTTTTCTTTTCTCTTACTTTTGTTCTGCTCGGGGCACTTATCCAGCAATTATTTAAGCCTCATGCTTATTAATGTCACTGGGGCTACTCATACGAATAAAATTAAGTGAATACCTAAGTGCTCTTCAGGACCAAATCTTCTACAGCCAGAATCCCAATATGCACGAATATTTGTTTCAATTCTGAGCACTTGCTCTACTTGGCCACATTAGTACTTGAGGAAAAGAGATTTCCTTTGCTAAGACACTTGAGGAAAAGTAATAGTTTTTGAAGGGCTGAGAATCCATTTTGGTTTTGACAGCTAAACAGGTTTCCCAAAATATCTCTTGAATGGCTGTACACATGGAGCTTGTCTGGTTAAGAACATAGGCTTGGTGCAATGTAAAACTTGGGGAAGCATCTTTGAGGCAGCAATGTGCATCTGCCTTACTCTGCATTGCAGCCTCCCCAAAAGAGAATAAAGGAAAGGTATGAAAGATACCTGGGTTTTCCTAAATACTAATCCTATAGGAAAGTGGCAAGATGATAATGTGGAAATCTCACTCCCCTTTGTATTGCCTGAAACCCACCACTGGCCTCTTCTCTTTCCCTCCTAGGAATTGTGGACACCTCCAAAATGTTGTTCTTTTGCAAGTCCTGTCCTGTTTTATACCCCTGTACTCCTTGTCCTCTTGGAGACTTTGTGAGCCCTCCTGTACCTTTTTGGATGCTAGAAAGATATGAAGAAAAAGCCACAAAAGGTCCACTGTGCAATGTGCAAAACCTCACCAAAATCAAGAATAGCCTCTAAGAAATATAATACAGACACAATTTCTACATAGGTCTGTCTTGTAAAGCAGCAAAGGGAGAGCAAAGAAAGCAGAGGATATGAATCAGAGGTGGGCACTTGTGACAGTGCAGTGGACAGTTGAAAATCAAAGACAAATTCAGTTGGGGCTTGGCAGTTCCCCATTCCTCCTTTACGTAAATACCCAGATGCACATGCAAAGAAAAATAACCACAGAAGAAGACAGCTGCTATTCACCAGTGGTTATTTTTTTTGTTAGCTTAATTAAATCTTTTAAAAAGTTCAAGCCATACAGTCAGGAAACAGTGTCAAGTGACATAAGTGCCCTTCAAATCCTGTGAGAAAAGAATTGCAAATAATGAAGGAGCTAAATCAGCTTCCCTCATCTTGGGAATATGTTCTCACAGAGGTGACTGCGAGAAAATTTGCCAGTAATGGATATGTTTGCAGGAATCAGGGCTCATTTGCCTGCTGTTAAGAATGATGCTGGTGAAACACAAGAGTGACTAAATTGTAAGGATCCTGTTCTCAGCTTGTGGGCAAGGCTATCTCCCACACACTTTACAAATGGGAGATGATTTACCAGATGAGTCCAAGAGATCTGAAAATTGGTGAAAGGTTTTTCAGGAATGTTGCTCTGCATCTTGTCCAAAGCTTTTCTCACAAGGCAGGGAAGTACAGTGATAGACTAATCTGTGCTGTTACACCAGGGCTGTCAGGGTTTAAGCATTACTATAATGTATCATGAGAAATGCTGTACCACTTGCATTGGAAATGTGTCAGAGCTCTTTCTTACACTTTTTTTTTCTTTTGAGCTGCAGAAGACAGAAGCATTTGTAAGCCATGAAGCACAAAAGGGAAAACAAAAGCATTTTTATTACTATAATTGAGAATTTGGAAGAGGGGAGTTAAGTGCTTGTACCTAATTGTACTGCAATTACCCTATTTAATCCAGCAACAGGCTTCTTTCAAGCCTCATCACTATACCTATGTAGAAGAATCTTATTTCACCACTTACGAAAGACTTGTCACTTTGGATATTAAGCACAATAAAGCTCCTCATTTCCTCTGCCTCAATTTTCCATAGGGATCATTAGAAAAATGGAGGCAGACAATGCAAAATGTGGCCTCATTAATGAGTTTGTACCAAGAATGAATGGGACTCAATGTCTACAGTATTTACAAACAAGTAAGACACAAGTTATTAGTGTCTGATTGTTTACCTTGCCTTCATTGCTCGTAAGGTTTTTGCTACTGTTGTAAGCAAACTCTTCATCATCTTTAATATGTTTGTATTCTTAAAACCCATGCAGAGTGAGAAACTCCTATCCCTTGTTTAAAGTTGGAAAAATGAAATTCAGAAAGATTATGTCTGGTTTTCGAGGATGTTACCTTTTCTTTCTATCAGCAGGAACAAAGTGCCCATGTCATTCCAAGGACCTGAGTGACTTGTCCGAGGCTATGTGCAACCTGAGCAGGATGGGACCTGAGTTCCAAGCAATTCCTTTAATGACTGGTCTGACCCTCCTAGGTATTACTTACACAAGCTCTGATTTTCTTTTCACTCTCTGCCAGAAAAACACAGACCTCCATACTCTCTTTTGTATTGCATCTATTTAGGAGTACCTGATGTGATCTGTTATTTCATCCTTTGCTTCTGCATGTGAAGGTACAAGCATGTCTTTATTTTGTGGTTCCTGTGATGCCCTATTCATGTACTAGCACCCTTTTCTCCTGTGCTGTGCAATGTCCTCGATCACCCCCCAACAGGACTCTGAAACACTTTGTTATCCATATCATGATTCAGGCTGATGTCTCTCTTATTTCTAATAGTTCAAATTATTCTGACTTCTCAAGATCACGATACAAGTTGAAGCATGCATAAGGTTTTCGGCTGCTCCACTGGAGTGGCTTAAGCCTTTTCCCTTTGCTTGTGCTCAGTTTTTCTTGTTAGATAATGGTCTGTTTGAGCCTGATGAGATAAATTGTGGTGTTCCTCAGAACCCCACACTAACTCCTACCCTCTTTAGCATTTATGTGCCGGGATTTCACTTTCCTCTGTTACAGAACTTTGATACAACCTCAGTGCTCTTCCTAGCTCAGAAGGCCATTAGGTCTTTCCCTTTTTGCTATGCTAGCATGTCCAGGCAGTGTCATCTTTACATATCTTCAATGTATGCTGGACATTTGAGGCTGCACATTTGACAAGTGGCTCAAGTTCAGCTTCCATAAAATAGGGATTCTACTAATTGACAAACAAACAGACAAAATCCCAGCCTGTTGGTTATTTCCACATTTTAACGGTAACCTTTCGTTTTTATGTGTTTCTCGAAGGATACTAAAGCACTCCACAAACTCTGTCTAATCTAATCCATCTCTTCCCCCAAGACTGAATTAAGGAGTTTGCTGCAGTTTTGAGTGGAGAGAAGTGGCTATCTAAGAACACAGAAAATGTTACTGAAGAATCTAGGTTGGAAACTTTACAGAAGCAGAAAGAATTACCATTGAAAAAAGCAGAAAGAATACTCATTGCTATCTTTTGATGGGAAGAGGGATGTAAAGCTTCCCAGAGAAACAGCTGATATTTTGTTCCTATCAGTGCCAACACAGTTATTGCTACAGGAGTAAGAAAGAGAACAGAGTACCCTTGGAGGAAAAGAGGCGACAGTGAGGCAAAGATATCCTGAAGCAGTGGGAAGCAGGGGCTAATTTTGCATTTCTGAAGTGATGCTTGGTTATGGTAAGATGCACAGGACTAGGGTAATTGGGAATAATTATTTGGGACATTCATTCACCAGCTTGCAAAAATAGTTCACTGTTGTCCAAATTGTCTCCAATCCAGTAATTTCCCTCTTTCCTGGGGAAAACGTAATCTGTCATTTTATCTTCTTGTCTCTGATCTTTTCCACTAATAGATACTAACTATGCTGAGATTGTATGTGCCTAACTTCACTTCTATCAATATCCTGCATTTTTACAAAGAAAACCCATATTTCATAATTTGGGTGAACAATGATCTCATGTTCATGGACAAGTGACAAAGGCACAAAATGGTTGAACTGAATTTCAATCTGTAGTTTTCAAACAGTTTAATTCCCATTGCTGTTCCTTGGAATGATTATTGTGCATTAGCTTTTAATATCTGTGGCTTATGCCTCTTGTATAAAAGGGGTTAAAGCATCTGTGAATGATACTCCAAACATGTTTGGAATGACATTTAATGTAGGTATAGTTAGCTGCACGAGAAGGTCTCAACAAACAAGACAGATAATCACTATTCATCTTAATTATTGTAATAACACATCCAATATTCAGGAGCAGTCTGACTGCACTGTCCTGTATTTATTTTATTACTGACAGTGACACAGATCTTTAAAGCTGTGTGATTAATTAATGCTTTTACCAATAACTTCAGTATGTCTGCTGCTGGGAGGGAAAGTTATGACACTGAGTTTTCAATCACTTTTAGATTCTCATTTCCTTATTTTTTTTTTAACACAGAAAAACTTTGTATGTTTTGTAAAAAACACTTTCATTGATGAAAAGTCTGTGGTCTGAGCCCTATAAACCCATTGTCATCTTTCAATGAGCCACAAAATGGACAGTGAGGAACCTTAGTGTATGAGCACAGGTGCCGATGCCTCCCTCCCTCTCAAAGTTGTCTGTAAAGTCCAGAATCTGTGAAGATATGAGGCTTTTAAACAGGTTACAAGGAGCCCTGGATAGTCCAGGGAGTCATGGGTCTGTTCTAGATTGCACTTGAGATCATCCACATCTCCAGTCATCTCCCTTCACACTAGGTGGTATAAAATATGCCACCTTTCCCTTTTCTCTGCCATCAGGTAACAGCACACAATATACAGGTCTGCAGCCACCCACAGTGCATTTTAGTGACAAAATATAGTTTGGCCTTTTCAGACACACTCTTAGTTCAACCTCTGATGCTCTCTGTTGACTGAATTCACTGGTAAATGCACCCAGCACCATTCTGTGGCCTGGCAGCCAGGTAGCACAGAACAGACCATGGCTGCACTATCAGACTTTCTAACAACCCAAAATAAGGTCACCGTGTCCAAACAGCCTGACAAGAGTAGCTCCTGGATCATGCTAATGTCTTTGCTGTGCCTAGTAGTTATTTGAGCTTGTTACACCAGCCAAAATCATGCCAGCAACCAGTGTAACAATTTAAAAGTATAGATTTAGTAGCATAGGTAATTACTGTAGATATAATCATTAAGTACAAAGAGACAATGATCAAGATTTATTGGTCCAAACCACTCCACTGCCTCAAACACAGTTTATAAAAAGGAGCTTGGATCAGAATCATCTTTTCTATTTTGTCAAGGAGGCAAAATACACAGGAAAACAAACTGAGTTGCTTAAGGATATTTTGGTTCAATGTGTGATATTAGCAGAGCTAGAAAAGGTACAGAGGGCAGAGGGAAATGTCAGGGGGCATGTGGTAATTTTTATCACCATTGAAGTAAGAGTATGGGCAAAATTAATTTCTAGTACAGACTGAGCCAAAATGAAGAGATTATTAGTGAAATTAGGTTTTGGAAAGAGGAGTTATTCATTGTTAAAGTCTTGTTTTATCTGAAATGCTGAGCTTTATGAGATGATATAGATAAATGCTTTCACTCTGGACACATCCTTCAATGCTTGTTGATAGCCCCACAGAAGGAAAAGGTAAAGTACAGATGCAGAAACAAAACCAGCACTCATTAGTTTGTAATTAATGACAAGTGAGTTAGGATAGCAAGTGGAAGTGTGGGAGTGCTCTAGGGAATTCTTCCACAGGTCTTCCAAAAATATCGTATAAGTGTTTATGTTTCTGAATTATAGTGCAGCAATTGCATTAGTTAAATCACCAAATTTACCATGGTGTTGATGATTCATCTTTGGCTCTGTTGAGAGAATGACCAGAAGTCCCAATTAATAGTTATTCCAAAAGTGCTTGGTCTTGCATGTAGCAAAAGACAAGCCAGCAGAAGGGGGAGAGAAAGCATTTGTTTCCTGATTTTATAGGTGCACAGGGGGTCGAAATGTAGCTTTTCCAGGATCACACTGGAAGTCTGGGAACTAGTTCGATCCCTTACATGTAAGACCATAACCTGTGTTTTCCTACACTAATGTTTGAACACCATAACCTGTGTTTTCAGTGTCACACTAAGAAACACTGACCCAGCTAAGTAGAAAAAAAAAAAAAAGGTGCCTTAGAATGATTGAAGCTGAGCATTATCTTTGTCTTGATCAAGGACAAAATGTAAATCTACTGTGAAGGTGTGAATTTATAGCAACAAACACTCATGGTGAGAAAAGCATTCAGGAGATAAATGGAATTTATCTGACAGTGTAAGTTCAAACTAAAATCTAAAGTAATGCAGTGAACAATGTTTAACAAGATTTCAGTGACTCCTGGTGCCTTTATAATCTGCCTAGTCTTTTGAAAATGTTTCTTTTATAAATGTTTATCCCAGCTGTCTGTTGAGATTAAGAGCTTTTCTCTGAGTGCCATGTTCGCCAACAGTCCAGGATTTATTTATATTGGCAGTTCCTCTGGCATCAAAGGTGTGGTCATTGCTCCAAGCTGTCATCTTCGAGGGGTCATCCAGCTACTTCCCACAGGAACAGCCATATCTTATTTCTTAATTTTGGGAGAGCTAAATCTTTATGCCCATGAAAGGTTGCACTTGGTCAGTGGTCAGTCAGGACTGTTGCCCTTTACAGTTTGTTCACACATTGTATTTGAATCTTGATTCAGTTATCTAACCAGGACATGTACTGACACTTTGAAAAACTGTAGTATGTCCTGCCTGGTTTCCAGCTCACATACAAAGCGGAATCAGATTTTTTTCCCCCAACATTGGACACTGTTAGGATCTGACCATCTTGTCTGGACTGTGCTTGTGCCAAGAAACGTTGGACCAGACAGTCCTTGAGCTCCCTTCCAAGCTGGTATTCTATGATTCAGAATCAATTCTGGAATTTCCTTTTTACAAACTACAGGGGGGGGGACACCTCCAAACCTGGACTTAAACATGGAACATTCAAACCTGTACAAGACACTGGAATTGAATAAGTATCTCCAGAATTCAGGTTCAGCTTATTGTCTCCTGCCTTCCCCTACTGTGGCTGGACAGCTGGTACTCGAGAATTACATACTGTACAGTAGAGTTCCATGTAGTCACTGGAAGACTCCAGAATCACAGAATGGTTTGGGTTGGAAGGGATCTTTTAAAAATCATGTAGCTAACTCCCTCTGCCATGGGGAAGCACATCTTTCAATAGTTCAGGTGGCTGAAAGCCCCATTAAACCTGGCCTTGAACACTTACAGGGATGGGGCTTCCACAGCTTCTCTGGGCAAGTTATTCCTGTGTCTCACCACCACTGTCATTGGGGACCCAGGATTAGATGGACCTCTGACTGGATCAGGAGAAAAATTCTTCTGTCAAATATTCAAGATGGAGAAATTTTCCATAGGCTTTGGACAAAATTCAATCCTGTGTTTGAGCAATGTTTAAGTTGAAAGGATATTTTTTCTGTGTTATGAGTTAGAAATTGACTGATATCTTCAGAAATAAGCCACTGTTGCATTAATCAATTCTACTTTGCCAATGGCAATTACAGGGTTAATGCTTTCTGAGTACTCCACCTGGTAAGTTACTGCTTCTACACTCAGCTTAAATTCAATTTCATTCCTTCAAGGTTTCAGTAATCGTATCGCTAGGCAATAGCTGAGCTGAAGTTTCCTTTGAATCTGAAATTGTATAATTGAACTTTTGAACTGAAGTCCACCCATCACTTTCTAGCCACAGTCCTTGGTGACAGAGATATTTTTCTTTAGTTTGATGATAGCTGATTACTAAATCCTTGGTTTTATCTTTACTTTTAATGCACCACACTGCATATTTGTTTGTGATTTTACCTCAATCAAAGAAACCTATTATCATTGGACTACTCCTTGCATTTATAACCCACCTTTCACTGCAGGCTTTCTAAGCACTTCAGAAACATTAAGCTCAGTAAGAGGTCTATAATGAAGATAAACAATTTTAAGCTTTAGAGCAGAGACTGTAATTTTCCATGTCTTACCAAAGCACAAGGGGATGCTGAGCTGGTTTGCCTCTAGGCACTATTGCTATATAAGAAACAACAATGTGCCAAGATATTACAGATGAAGAAACTGAGGTACCAAAAGCCACCATAGAAATTTTCAAAATCTAAACCTTCACAAGTCCTAAAGACAATGTGTGTAAGCAGAAGCAGCAGTATTTGACATGTACAGGTACACTTTCTCTGCCACAGGAGTGTATTAAGAAGGGATTCTATTGCCTGAGACATTATGCTACTTTTAAACATCTTTGCAATAGTATGTTATCTCTTTTTTATTTTAATTCATCAGTGTCCCTTGTCCATCATTAGGAAGATCAGATACCCTTTGGAATGGAATAATCTATTTGTAAGAGGTATATTGAAGTCTAGCTTTTGTTTTCCAGTTGCCTTAGGTGCTGTACATGTCTTTTTATCTAGACAAGCCATTGAAAGGTCTGCTTACACTTGCAGACTCAGATCCCCAGGCAGGAAGAAGAGGGAAAGTGCCTGACTCACAGTCCAAAGCCCAGCCTTCTCTATGTAATTACTTACACAAGCCAATATCAGAGAAGCTTCCTCATGTTGCTTTGCAAATGCATTTCATTCTTAAGGTGGAAGAATCACACAGATCATAGAGATTTTGGGGTTATGATCCAGGTATAGTCCCTTGCTGAGGGGCTCAGTGCTAATAAATAATGTTTTGGGGTTTTTTTTGTTACAAAAGTCTTTTGAGGTTATCTGTTTCAAAGACTTTTCCAAAGAAATATTCAACTATTGCATGGTCTGCTTGTTTTTAGTCCTGGGTTACACCTGAAATAGCACACTGATCACAGGATGCAGTTGAAAAATACTGATGCTTTCAGCTGCTGCTCGGGTGGCCTTTTAACACTGCCTGAGAACCATATATCCAACAATGGTTCTTTACAACACAACTAGTATTAAAATGCCTCATCAACAAAGATTTTTGATATACATAAGGAAGCCTGATCACACTGGCCTGGTCACTTGTGAAGTTAAGATTACTAGTTACAAGACAGATAGATGACTGTGGAACTAACACCCTTATATCTGTAATTGTGTTCACAGAGCTCTTAACTAAAAATAGGTGGCAATGGACATCAGGGTGAAGGAAGCTAGGTCTCTTTAGAGGCAAAAATCATACTATACAGCGGGAAATACATTCAAAACCCACAGCAAAAGTACTAGCTCATTAATGTGGTGCTGCAAATTAAGCTAGCAATGCTTCTCCTAGTTAGTTATTTGGATCTACAGCTGTCTTGACTTACCATCTTTATATATTATAGACATCCTTAAACTATATGGGACTCAATGAGGAGTGTGAGCTTTAACCAGCTCTGAGTTGGTCATTGGTTTGATGATGATGGCTCATGGATGAGCGTTTTCTTTTGCTTCTTCAAATTTACTTGAGCTAGGAATCATCTCAATGAAGAGGAACTCTGCTGTTTCCCCAGAGAGCTTTCAATTCATGCAGGTACACTGAAAATTTTTGCTTGGCTTCCTGCTAGGTTTGGGGAACAGCAGGTGGCAAGAGTTAAAAAACAAACAAAGATACAAACAGTCCAACAAAAAAACAAAACACTCACTACCTAAGGAATTCAGCAGGTGAGATTTTATTAGCCTTTTTAGGAGCCTGACTAATTTTCAGGTATTATTTTCAAACATGACCTCTTGAGAATGTGAAATGGCCTTTAAAGCCCCATTTTAGGAACCTAATTTGGCTGCTGAAGTCATTCAAAAAGTCACCCAGTACTTTCTTTATGGTCAGTGGAGAGAAACAAACTGCAGAGCATGACTGAACACATTGTCAGTCTCTTGGGAGAAGGACATTCTAAGCTTTTGGTCTTTGTGCCATTTGTTTGTGTGTAGCACAATAAAAAAAAGAGCCTTGTTCCACTTGGAGTCCTTACATACTGCTGTGGGAGTAGCTAATCCAGTGCAAAACATATGTGCATTTAAATATTTGGGTGTGCAAATAATTTGGGGTGTCTTACTGAGCTTTCAGAAATGTGCTTGGTTGTCTCTACAGAGTGCATCCTCTGGGAGATACTGCTCCATTGGAACACCATTTTGACACTCCAACAGCTTTAAAAAAATCTTCCTTTCTCATTATTATTAAATATCACACTCTTCTTCCTTGATCAGGGAATAGCCTTCTACATCTGACTCCATCACCTTTCCGACTTCTGCACTATTGAAGGGCAGAATGGCAAGTTAACCATCTGTATTGGGAATTTTTCTTGCAATTCATTGTGTCCATATTCTGTTCTTTTATGAATATAAATGCCACAGAATATCTGGGTCAATGATGTCTAAAGTTCTTTTTCTTGCATCTTTAATTGACTAAACTTAAAACAGACTCTTTTGTGAACTTCTCTGGGCTGTATTGACAGCAATTTCTTTAAAAAAAATTGTCAGGGAATCTTACTTACAGGAGTGAAACCATTCTATGTCTTATACGTTTCTCAAACCCTTTTTCTGGAATGGGGATTGAAATGCACTCACACTGCAATGTTTAAATGTTTGCATCAGTACTCCACTTGTTCCTCCTTGTCTGTATTTTTTACCTTTTGTAAGAAGAACAATTTTATGTCCTCTCTCTGGTGCCATTTGAATTAATTTATAGACTGGTAGGATCTCACAGAGATTTACAATACTAATTAATCAAGTTTCACATTTCCCTTGGGTTGTAGGTAAAGATTATTATCCCCATCTTACAGGGGTCACCAGTGCTCTCCTCTTATTCAACCTTGTTTAAATCAGCAGTACCTCCACTAAAATCAATAGTGTTATCCTGCAGTAGAATTGATATGAGACAGAGAGGAATCTGGTTCAGAAACTATATAGCCTGAGCTTAACTGTGCTTAGATGTGTGTTTCCTTTATGGGACTTTGAGAGATGAATGGAGGTGAGGGTTTCATAGGGGATGTCTGGAGGAGCCCATACAGCTGGGTCTGGAGGGACATGCAGGTCCTGGAGCATCCCTGGTGAGTGGAGGCACACTCACAGTCACTTAGCAGAGAAGCTCCAACCACACCCCCTTGCAAGCCTTCAAAAGGGGCCAGGAGGTGGGATAGGAGATCCACAAGCTGGGTGCAGAGAGACATAAGAAAAGCTGGCAGAGGTATTTTGTAGAAGCCTGATCCCCTTTGGGGGTTTCAGTGCTGTGCATGCAGATGAGATTTGAGTGTGATCTGCCAGTGCCTACTCAGACTGATGGTGTGATTCACAGCCAGTGCAAATACAGCTTAGAGAACAGATGCCATCCTTACAATTCATAACAGAGTACTTTGGCAGGCTCTGTCCTTGGTGAGAAGCACCTTCTCTGCCTGCAAGAAATAGTTTTGGCAAGGCATGTTTCTAAAGGCTTTGTTAGTTTAGGAACAGACTGGTCAGTGCTTTTCAGGTTTAAGCCCAAAATAACTTCTCCAAGGTCAGACAGCAGAACAAGATACAAATACTGGCTCCCATATGTCTGCTCTTACTTTTGAATTCCTTCCCCAGCTAAGACTTTCATTTAATGCACTTGGTCTTGAACTGTGAATGGTGGTGGTCTGTTTCTGATCTATTCGTAGCAGCTGTATTATTGATGGTGCCTCCACAGGCCCTTCTTGATCTGTCTCTCCCAGTGGAATTGTCTATCAGTACTTTTTATGAGCTTCTTGATTTAGAACATGTATCATGAACTCTGAGAGCACTCTCTGGACAATGACTTGTTTATGATATTCACGTCATCCTTAGTTCAGCGTTTATTAGCCCACGTCTCCCAGTCGCTGTATTACTTTGGAAGAATATAGATCTTTATCTTCTGTGTCCTTTGATATTGTTAGCCATGCATGAGACATACCAAGTCCCTAAGTTTTAACAATTGTCTCATTAAGATATTTCACACTTTTCTTCACTATATCTGGCAAGCACAATAAAGCAATTCCTTCAATTTACATGCTGGACATGCATCTGGACACTTTATCTACTCTTCCCATTAAATTAGTCTTGCTTTTGCCAGATTATATTGGTACTATCTCTGACTATTTAAAAGATAAGACTGGCAAATAAGATTAAAAATAAACACAATTATTTTTAAAAGCCTTTTGTGCATATATAGTTTTTGAAACATTGGTACAATTAAGCACTCTCTTTCCTCAAATAATTCCATCTAGGGCATATTATCTTTATTGTTTGAACTTTACTGAGGGCCCTTCCTGCAACTGGTGGTCCCATAATGTGAGGTGCTGTATGAAGAAAGGAGAAGAGACATACTTTGAATAGACAGAGGATGTATTTTTTATCCCTATTTTAAAGATAGGAAATTGAGGGGGTATTAATGCAAGGGGGATTAGTCAGATGACCTTTAAAGGTCCCTTCCAACCGAAAGTATTCTATGATTCAATGATTCGATGTCTGCATCTCCTTCACTACTCCCAGTTATGCATGCCAACAAAGATACTTTTCTATACAGTTAAAACCTCAAGCCAACCAACTCTCCAAAGTTCAGAGAGTTAAATGATGACTCTTCTGGGCTGGCCAAAGCATGACACACATGACACCTAGCACCAAGGATGTAAACCCTGGAAGCTGTATTCCTGTTAGACAGCAACTAAAGAACCTGTCTGGAAATAAAAAAGCAGAAGGAAGAGAGATGAAATGATGAATCTTGCAATATGATGAAAATTCAGTGGCAGATATGAGCAAGAACACAGGGACAGCTTAGAGGGAACCTTCAGTTCTTTGCATAATTGTGCTTCTAAATTTCCTAAGAGCTTTATTTGCTGCTTTCTGAGAATAAATAGGAAACTGTATCTATAGTAGTTATCCCAAAAGTGCCAGAACCTTGAAGCTAACTGTTCTCTGAGGCTTACTGGCAACGTTTGGGCACATCCATGCTGTTCCTGGCCTCTGGAAGTTCTCTCATACCCAGAATAGGAAGGCTGGCTGCACAGAGTCCTAGTAGTTGGGGAACAGGAGCTGAATATGCTAGAGGTCTTACAAACAGTTTAACAATTCAGAAAGCCTGGCTGTGGGTCCAGTGCATGGCTGAGTTGCAAGGTCTAGCAAAAGTGATCCCACTCACATGCTTGCTTTGTGCTGGAAAAACAAATCCGAGCAGAGAGGACAAGGGGCAGTGGTTTTAAGCTGAAGCATAGGAGATTCCGTGTGAATACACATAGAAATTTTTTCCCAATTCAGGTGACAGAGCACTGGAACAGGCTGCCCAGAGAGGTTGTGGAGTCTCCTTCTATGGAGGTATTCAAAACCTGTCTGGATGTGCTTCTGTGTGACCTGGTCTAGGGAATCCTTCTCTGTCAGGGGGGTTGGACTAGATGATCTTTTGAGGTCCCTTCCAACTCCTAATATTCTGTGATTCTGTGATAGTGGTATCTGAGCAAATCTAAGGACATCTGATGGATATGGTGACAAACAGATGTGTAGGCTTAAAGGAATAAATCTCACAACTCCTCTAGAAATTCAGGAACTGCTGCTTCCCAAGGCCTACAAGGCCTCACCCCCACACAGGCAGTACCGATAGCAGAGAACCTGTGTCTTCCGAGCCACCAGAAGGAAGAGAGTGAGAAAGCTTCTGCCCTTCTTATTTATACCCCCAGTTAAATAAAAATCGTGTGGAATACTGGGAACTTCTGACCACTTCCCTGATTACAAGCTGGTTACCAGGGAAAAGGCCTGGGCCAAACCACCACACCCATGTTGGAGTATTTTGTGGAGAACTGTCTCCTGTGAGAGAGACACCAGAGACACTGGAGCAGGAGAAAGTGTGAGGAGTCCTTACCCTGAGGAGGAAGGAGTGGCAGAGACATGTGATGAACGTACTGCAACTCCCATTCCCTGTGGCACAGGAAAACTTCCAGGAGGAGGTAAAGAAACTGTGAATAAAATTAAGACGGGGGAAGAAGGGAGGAGTGGGGGGAATGTGTTTTAAGATTTGGGTTTATTTCTCATTATCCTACTCTGACTTGATTGGTAATAAATTAATTTCCCCAAGCTGAGTCTGTTTGCCCATGATGGTAACTGTTGAGTGATCTCGCCTTGTCCTTAGCTCAATCCATGAGCCTTTCATTGTATTTTCTCTCCCCCATCCATCTGAACATGTAGATTTAGAGACCGGCTTTGGTCAATTGACCGCAACAGTGAGCTCAATATGGGTGATACCTGCTATTTACTCACTTTAAGCTAATTTGCATATATGTTAATGAGCATATATGGAAGAAACCTGGATGGTGAGAAGCTGAGCCTCAGTGCAGCACATTATACAGCAGATTTAGTAATGGTAGTAAAAAAGAAATTGACCCACTCATGTTGCAAGATCTGATGGTTTATGTATGTGCAGAGTTTTAAGGATATACACGTTGAACATAACATGTTGTTATTTAACAGTGAATTCCAACAGGTTTAATAAAAGATTTACTTGTCAGTTTATGACAAAATTGCTTTTATTAATGTGCAATGAAAAGCCTTGCATTTCAAGGATAGGTAATATTTTAGTGGTGTTACATTTGGAAAACTCAGCATAAACTTGCCTTTAAAATCACTGTATTTCCAGTTTGGTCTCTGTGCTCAGTGAGGACAAATACCTTTGTCAAGTTTGAAGAAATCATGGGAAAGACACAGAGAGAGGAAGCTCCTAACAAGCTGCATAAGATGAACTGGATGGGCACATTACACTGCCTTTGCTTTCTGTGAGCATAGGTGTATAAGGAAATATGTTCACTTTTAGCTACATTCAATATATAATGAAAAAGAATTTGTTTTTGAGCTACCTGAATGAAAAATGCATCTTTCACTGTTAAAGGACAGACATATTTTCCTCCTGTAGTATAACTCAAATACAATTCATCTAGTTGCCTGCCCTCCAGTAATTCACCCTTGTGCTCAGTCAAAGCAATGAGAAAATGAAGCCCTATAGGAATGTTTTTTAAAAAGTTATGAAGGATAAAAGTAGAGGTCTGCAGAGGGTTAGCTTTATGGTTAAGGCATTGGTGTGAGAATTGGGAAATTTGTCTTCAGTTCTGAACTCTGCCACCTCAGGCAAGTGAATCCCTCTTTAGATATCTTCTCTATTTAGGCTGAGGTCAGTTTTTTTTCTTTTTACTATACATTTGTATACTCAGGACTTAAGGCTTCTTCTAGATGCTACTTTAATATACCTGGGTGCTATTTTAATATGTATGGAATTTTTAATAATTGTGATGGTAGTAAGAAAGGAAGAATTTTGCTGCAACCTTTATTCAGGGCTGCCACTCAGGCTGATGCTCCCTTGGCAGAGGACCCCCCTACCTGAAGGTAACTGTGGATTCATGATAGTGTCCAGTTTTGTTGACATGTCAGTGACATTTCCTGCAAGTTTCTGGAGTGCAGGGCTTAAAATTTTTTAAACCAAGTGCATGAAATTTTTGCAGACTTGCCTTTTGCAGGCATTGCAAGCTCCACAGCTCTTCAGACTGTCCTGGGATCAGATGCACTCTGCAATAAAAGGGACTAAGAAATGGAAAGATATTTCTGACAGTTTTATTGTGGGAAGACCTCCAAGAATCGGTAGCATGACTTTTGGGATACATGTTTCCTCTGACTTCCAAAGTGTCTTAAGGAACAAATTTGACCAAGGAGAAAGGTTATACTCTATATGCAGAATTCTCACCAATTTCAAGATGAGTCATAAGATTTTTACCTCCAGAGTTCAATGCTGCAAAATGATTTCATATTACAATGGAAATAACACTTTTCAAAAACAAATCAGCAAAGCCTGTTTTGATCTTACAGTAGTTTTCTATAGTTTTGGGACAAAAAAGTAACTTCTTAAGTTTTCCATGCCTCATTGGCCTTTATAAGAATAAAATCAATGAAAATCTAATTAATTTATTGAATAAAAACAAATATTCAAATGCTTTTTAATAAAGCACAAGTCTAGTTCTGAAGTGAATGAGGAGGATTCCCTTGACGTCGGTGATATTCAACTTAATTATAAGAGAATTTTTGAAGTGTCTAAAAGGTGAATAGATCCATTTTACTGCTAAAAGTGAAGCTGTAGGAAAAAGATCCTATACAAGACCCAAATTTGTTTATTGAAAAAGCTGAATGTTCACTTCAGAATTAACATATAGAAGGTGTACCATCCTTTAAAGTATTTCCACTAAATCAAAGTAGCCACAAGGTCTCTGCATGCATTGCTCATGCTCATCCTTATCCCACCTGTGGTCTTTCTGTTAACATAGATATTTCTGAAATGATTTTGAGTTGGCCCTTCATGCCCCCCCTCATCCTGTATTGGATGGATTTTCAAGTATACTCATGCTTTTCCCCATTACTTTGCTCATGGTAATAGAAGCTCTGCAGAAATATACCTGAAATTATCACATCACCTACTTTTGAACTGCACTTTAAAAAAAGCCTTTTCTGTGGTGCCCTTGAAAAAGGGAATGATGGTTTGGCTATATGTTCACTAACCCCATTCCTGTTCAGAATGACCAACTTCTGCATCATCATTTCCCTATGTTCTTCCATCACAATACACCTATCTTCTGTCTCCTGTTTTATATTCTGATTATAACCTCTTTAACATAGGGACTATTGCTTTCTCACTTGTTTGAAATTGTCTGGTACAATTTTATTCTTTTCTGTGACTAAGACTCAAGTGCTGTGGAAAGAAAACATACTTATTAAGATAGTTCAAATTTAAAAATAAAATCATAGTTATGTAGGTATCTATTTTGAGTGTTTTTCAGCTTTGGCTTACTATCAAACAGCTTATTATTACATATGAACTTACTGTGAAGATATTGAAAAAGTGTCTAAAAACCTTTTATTTAGAAGACATATAGTCTGATAGAAATTTCCAGATAATTAAGGTGGCCTTGCAAGACTTGGGCTGAGTCATCAGCATTCTTAAAATAGTTGACATTACTTCTGTCTTTTCTCTCCAGGATTTCTCTAATTCCATTCTGTAGGTGGTTATTTGGAGAGATTTTATTCTAGTTTTTTTTTCCACCAGCAGTTTTGTTCACAAAGAAGAAATTGCCTACATAGAAATACCTAGTGCCACATGAGATGCCCAGGATATCAGAACTCCTCTCCACCTGATGATCTGGAATAGTGCAGGTCTCTCATAGGTCCTAGTGTTAACTAACCTAAAGGACCTCATATAACACTAGGTAAGGTCTTGTTCTCAGTAGCTCAGTGGCTCTGTTAATAACTTCTGGTTGCAATCATGTTAATGTAGTCTTATGAAACATCAGACTCTGTGTTCTTCTGGCAAAGTATGCACTTCATGCTGCAAGGTGAATATTCCTTTTATAATTATGAGTGTTGAAGAAGCAAGGACAGTGCTTTTAGATATATGATTTAACCTTTAGCCTGCCCTTAAGGAGTCAGGATTTGGACATGATCATCCACGTGTGTCCCTTTCAACTCAGGATATCCCAAGTTTCTATGATTTTTGCTCACTTGCTGAGACAGCTGCTCCCACCATGTCTGTTCCCTACTGGTCAGGCAGGTCCCATCTGGTTACATCTCATACGCTCTTGATGCTGGCACCAAACATTGTTCCAGTGAGGATGTATATTACAGTCTCTACAAACATCATCTATTTTCAAAACAATCATATCTTCTTAACCCTGCTGTGTGAGAAGCTTCATTCTGAGCAGCTGTGATGGGACCCTCAGCTGGCTGTCACAAGCCAGTGCTTTCCCACTCCTGGGGGGAATTGCCATCAGAGTTCCTAAGAAATTTTTCTCATTTTCTGAATGAGAATTCTGCCTCCTGTCTAAAAATGTCTCTGTGTTGTTTTCCTCATATCTTCAAAACCAGATGGTTTATTTTCTTTGAAATATGTAGTCAAGAAACATTGTTTCCTAAACAAGAGAACTTCAGTACTTTTCCATTCCTTTCTTTTCTGTGTTAGCTTGGCAGCACCTGCTTCTGCAAGCAGACCTTGGTGTACAGTGAGCTGCTTCCTCGCCAGCCTATCTCATTTCTTAGAGTAGTGTCCACGATATCAGAAGCAGAAACCAGGACAGAGTAGTATTTTTATTAACTCATCTGGAGGAGTTTTTTTTTCCCTAAAATTTGGAGTTCAGCAAGTAGTGGAGGCAAAATAAACCCCAAATTTCTTGAAAAGTTTGCTTCCTGCTCATTTTTCATGTTACTCCTAATAATGGCTCATATTCCTATAACACCTATGATTGATTGGGCTACTAACAAGTTTATGAACACTAAAACTCTCAGAAATCAGATGGGATTATGTTCTCTTTTATTTATAGAATACTTGTGCTAAAACTATAAGCAAATGAACCAAGACCACATGGGAAATAAGTGGCAGAACCAAGACAATTTTCCAAACCACTTTTATCATTTCTACATTAAGGTAATTTTTTTCTTTCCTTTCTTAATAGCTATTTCTTGCTTCTTGGTCAGCAGATTTGGCCCTGGTAGGTGGAGTTTGAGAGAGTATTTGAAATTTAACCTTCAACCTAATCTGCTCATTTTCATTTTCAAATATATTCGATTCATTATTCTTGTTGGATGAACATGCAATTAGACACACTGTATTTTAGAAAAAGGAGAGGAACCTGCACATAGCCTGAATACCCAATATCTTTTAAAAAAAAGTAATTTTTTTGGGATGGCTTGGAATTTTATGCTCCTTAGCATGGCGTGTGTAATCTAAACAACTGTCTCATGGTGTCCCTCTGAGAGAACTAGCAAAGTTCAACTATTTATAGTCTGAAATAAAACACACCTTTACTAACTGTCATTTACAGTAACTGGATTTTAATAAGCACAGGGATATGAAAGAGCATCCATTTTGAAACACATTTACTTATTATTTTCAACATAATAAATAACCTTTTAGACATCTATGTGCATTTCATTTCCATTCTTAACAGGGATAAATCTCAAGACTGAACGGTGTTCTTGTCTTGCTTGCTTTTATTGCAAGTTTTACAGTAATGGATGTGAGCTACTAAAGCAACATAAAACATCCCATGAATGACCCTCAAAACTCTTTTGCATCTAATTCTCCTTTGCCAAGCCAGAACTTGACAAAGTACCTGAGAAACCTGAACAGTGAATCTTAAATTGTCCAGGCTCAGTTCTCACCTTATGAGTCCTCTGATAATTTGCAGCTTTTCAAATAGGTGTCAAGGTGCATATGAAAGCCACCAGTGGTGTTTGGTTCAATCATCTCTTTGATCTACTTTGGTTTCATTTAACTGGCTGCAGATGCACAGAAGAGGTACATGACAAAATTGGAACCAGAAACATCTTTACACCTTTTTTTTGGTGTGTATATATATATTCAGGATATATATAATCATAGGATTATCACGTTTTGGAGCAAAAAAGATTTTACGTACCCCAGATTTGACACCATGGCAGAAAATGTGGTGAGTGACATATATCAGCATTAGCTTGAAAGCAGACCTGGGAATTAGAATGCATTAGAACAATGTAACTCAGATCTTATGAGAGGGGAGACACGGCTGGGAGCAGTTTGGGGACCAAACTGCAAACAGTAGATAGAGTAACCTTTTGTTATGGGTCTGACTGACAATTTATGTCAATGAAATCAAAAGGAGGTGCAGGCAGAGACAGTAGGCTAGGTTTTAAACTGACTAGGTTAGAAAACATACTTCGACTGCAGAAAGAATAGTACATTGGCACAAAAATATCTGGATTTAAACAGCAGGAGGTGACAGGTAGAGGAGGCTGTGTAATATGTACTGTGGGGTGTGTGTGTGTTTGGGTACATATATGCATGCCCAGTTTGGAGGTATTAGCATTCTGAGGCAATGTTTTGCTAGGCTTTGGTACTTCTGGCACTTAATTCAATCTGAAATTGCCTTTTAGACACACTTGTTTCCTTAGAGTTGAAATTTCCAATTTATCTTATTTAGTTTATGTAAATTATGAACATTACTTTTAAGATGCATACATTGGTGCTTATGAGAGTGCCAAGATTTTTCTCTTACAAAACCAGCCAAAAATGTCTCATATAAATTCTGTGCTGTAGATTGGCTATTACAATTGCAAGATCAAAATTATTCTTGGAGGTGATAGCTAACACAGCAGCCAAAGACCTTTTCCTCTTCTTTGTTTTTTTTTTCTCCCCTTACAAATTGTAATACTTAATAGAGGAAGTCAACATGTACCTTCCCCTGCAGAGAGTGGATAACTCAAAAAATTCACAGCTTTGGTACGTTTGGAGACTTGAGCTTTGACGCATGAGTTCTTGTAGTTTTTCTTTTAACTTTTTTATTTCAATTTAAATAAAACTCTTCAAAATCCTACAATAGCATGTAATTGTGAAATAGAGTCTGACCCTGCAGAACGTTTCAGATGGAATTCATTTCATCTGAGTTAGCTCTCCAGTGAGTCATCTATGGTCAACAGAAATACAGGTGGGTGGTTCATTTCGTAAGACAGGTGTCTGGGATGAACAAGATGAACAAGATTCTGGAGGTGCTCAGGGATATATCTAACCTACATGGCTTTCCCCAGGGGAAGCCAGAGGACTGGGGTTGGGAGAGAAATCCCAAAATTTTAGTGGGGATATGGCTATAGCCAGTGGCCAGTGACTAACCCCTGAGACTGTGAATAGCTTGTGGGTCCTATGATTTTGACACAGTTGCTGACTCTTCATATCTATAGATGGAACATAAATATAGTCCATTGAGAGACTAAAAGTCTGAATGCTGAAGGTGGTTGTGATGGACATGTTTTGCTTCTGGATGTAAACGTTGATTCTTTCCAATTTCTTCTCTGGGCTCATTGTTCATACTTTGAAGCTTATTTCATGTTTCTAGTCCAATGCAGAGAAGGTCCATGTGAAGTAATATGGTGTCTTCTTAATGAATGACCACAGCTACTTAGCCTCAGCTGCTTAGCCTCATCCTATATATGTTCATGTCTGGCCTTTCTATGTGTTGTATGTTCTGCATTTATGTGCTTTTGTGTAGGGGCAAGTAAATGTACCCTTGGCAAACAGAGGACAGAGGTGCTGAGCAATGATTTGCTTGACTCCAAGCATACCTTCAGGAAAAGAGTAATATGAAAGCTTTATAAGTCAACACATGAATCTGAGGAATTTTTAGGGTTAAGACAAAACTATCCTCTTAAAGGGGGCCAAATAGCTACTTCTTTAACAGGATGCTCAGGGGGGTCTAAATAATGGAAATTTAAGTGACCAAGAGCTTTGGATAAGCCTGCAAGGAAACAGAAGTTCTGTGACAGGAATGCAGACTTACTTTTAGCATTTTCCCCCTTCCATTAATAGCACTTTTCTTCATAGCAGCTGCATTGTAATTTCATAGACCCAGAGCATCTGGAGATTAGGCTGGTTGTTGGACTGTGGAGTAGATTGCTAGAGCTCTGATAATAAAACTTAACCTCCTACCTGTTCCTTGTGCCTGGATTTACTACTACAAGACAGTACTCCTATCAGGCTATTAAGGCCTTCTTTGGTCCTACCTTCATGGCAGCTCAGACAAAACAAAATTTACTTGTACCTCAGCCTACTCCATCCTCATTGTTTCTCCTGATGAAAGAAAAAGTTTTCAGCTTTTTCTTTGCAAAAGAGAAGGTCTCAGCATGCCTCTAGCTGTACCTCTGAGTGTTCCTTCAGACTGCTATGGGGCCTTTCACAACATATGTTTGGAAAAAAAATTAACCCCAGGAGATGTTTTTTCTTTCTCCTTCAGGTAAGCACGGGGCTAAGCTTGCTTTGTGTCAATGGTATTGCAAAGCAGTTTGTACTTTGTAAAGCTAACAGTTAATGCAGATGCTAGTAGTAGGAGACTGCTTTTGCAAACATGACTTTCAAACACTGCATCCTGCTGAATACAAGCTTTAATAATAGAGAGCTTGGATGGCCAGCTGTCTGTCAAATCTCTGTGTGTGTGCTGTAATAAGCTCATTCTCTCTGGTTAAAGGCCAGGGAAGCTAGGTTGTGCTCTGCATCTCTACATGGACCAAGTTGTAGTGGGACAGTTTCTTCAAAGAAGTACTTTTTATGGGTCTCAGGTTGTGTTAGAAGGAGAGAAGGGTTCTTAAAATCCTTATGAAATTGAAAAAGGTGTCATACCTTTTTTTCTGGAGGGATTAGAGCTGTAGCTTTACAGAGTCTTCTTGAAATTGTATTTTTAGCTTTGGTCATGGCCCACTGGTCTGGTTTCACTTGAATATCCCAGTCAGTAAACAGGATGCTTGCAAAATTTGGCATCAGAGTCCAAGCTGGAAACTTTTTTTCCAGAAGTTCATACTTTCAATAGCTTGCATGGGTGACAGTCATGAGGACTCTCCCTGTTATTCAGTTCTGGGCAAAAAAAATGCCCAAGAATATCTGCTTTTGTTTCAGACTGCAGGATTGTTTCATAGGGATTTTGCTGCAGTCCAAGGCAGGTGCTTTAGGTAATGCACAAATGAAACCTAGCTACCTTTTCTTTTCAGCTTCGTTACAGGCTACTTTGCAAACCAGTTAACAGATATTCTTAAATGCACACCTATAATTAGTAAAATACACCCATAATTGTCAATCATCAGTGAGTATGGAGAGATAGTAAGAGACTAAGGAAACTCAGCATGAACCCACTGAGACACAGGAATGGTTTCAGGCTCCCAACTGCTCTCTCGTGGTAGAAGTGGTGGTCTAGTGGTTAGGATTTGGTGCTCTCACTACCAGGGCCTGGGTTCAGTTCCCAGTTAGAGAAGAATCCTGCTCTGGCAGGGGGTTGGACTAGATGATTCTTTGAGGTCCCTTCCAACCCCTAACATTCTGTGATTCTGTGAATCTTCGAGGGGATGCTCTGCTCTTGGGCTAACACGAAAGGTGCTCTTACTGACTTTGTCACACCTAGGTGCTTGCCATAGGCTGGCACGATGTCTGGTTTGCACTGCTGGAGTTGCACGAAGATTGAAGAGCCTGGTCAGTCAAACTCCCTCACCTGCAATGCTGGGGGCTGGCACCTAGTGAATTCAGCACAGGCAGGATGCTGCTCTGGTAACCTCTGCTTGGTAAAGGTACAGTGTCGGAAGTTGCTGCAGCACATAGGCTGCCTGAGCAACAGTCTCAGCCCTGCCTGGAAGAGGGTGTCTGGCTCTGGCAAGGTGCCTCATTGGTGTATTTCATGTTCAGTGCTGTAATGATACACAGACATTGCATCAGTTATATATTTGATACCAATGGCCTTAATAAACAACTGCTGTATTTATAGTGTCTCTCATAAATAAATTTCTATAATTTTAGTGGAGACCTTCACACTTAAATGGTATAACATTTTTTACAGTTAATCAATGAGAAAAAGCAACCAATGCAGTAGTGTGTATGTGAAATGAATACAAAGTTCAGTCTCCCATGTGAACAGAAAAAATCCCTCCCTCTCAAACTTAGCAATTCAAAAAATCTCCAGATATAATAATCAAAATGCCAGTTCGGTTCCTACCTGCCACATCCTCAAGTGCTTCCCTTGCTACATTTCCTCAGTCTGTTGCATAGACATGACAGAAAATTGATCTAGGCAACCATTTATTGATTTAACTTCTGGTATGAAAAATTGTGTATTAACCTGAACTGAACTGGTTCATCATTCCCCTCCTTCTCACTCTGACATTCCAGAAAGAGGAAAGCCCTCTCTTGGGAAAAGAGATCTGTAATTTACCATGATACATCATTTATTTGTTATTCTTTATCTTGATTTTCTATTGTGTTTGTGTGAAAATGTTGACCAGTTCTGATTATGGAGTGGTGGAAATTTCAAAACAGGGAAGATTTGATTAGAGTCTGAGTGATGGAAAGGCTCTAGAGTGACTACAGTCCAGACATTGGAGAAGCCACATGGGCCAATATCTTCTGTGTTGCAAAACACTACAAAGATCTTAGCTGGAACAAGCAATTTATTATACAACAGGACCTACAACCATAAGACATGATTCCTTAAGGAATTATGCTTTATTAGTTTTAGCATTCATAATATTAATAACTAATATTAAAGACAAGTTTTAATTATTAAATCAGATTACTAAATAATAATCTCCTGAAATGGTGTATCTTGGAAGATGCAGATTCTGCAGCCTGAGGGAACTATTTGTCAAAGTCACATATATGGATAAAATGAGGAAAACTTCAATTAAATTAGCTGTTGACCACTTTTTTTTAAATGACCCTTTAATTGAAAAAAACATATGAGCAATTAACCCTAGGAGCATGGAAGATTTAGTTGATGTGAAACCCACATAAAATCAAACTTTTTGGTACATTTTTTGACTGCTCTTTGTGCTCCTGGCTACAATCCATCTATATTAAAGCTGCCTATGGCAGATTTTTGTAGTTCTGAGAACTGTTCAGACACAAAGCAGCCAGGGAGGTGTGCTGAGAGACATGAGGAAGGTTCTTCTTGACAGAGGACATCCTTTGGTTAGTGCTAGTGGGATCACCAACTCTAGGCCACCTTGTCACCTCAATGGAGAAGCATGTGTTGCAAGACAACGTGGAGAACATTGTTTTGCTGTTTTGGACAGTGTGACCTAAAAGAGCTTTCAGGCTGTTTTAAATGTACATCTGGTGCCCATTCAGTAGACTTTGAGCTTAGAGGAAAGAAAAAATACATGAGTCATTTTTTCCTATTATTCTCCTTAGCTGTGTGGAGTGTAGGCAACTGCATCACATTCAAACCCACCGCTTTACTTTTCAGTACTACGCTGGTAGGTGTCCAAGACAAAACTTCCTCTCTGTGGTTCCCCCTGAAGAACAATGAGTTTCACAGATATGGAGTCATAATGGATGAGTCTTGCTGTTTTATCACTATGGGTGCCTAAAATAAATCAGTCTCTAAAAGGTAGCGGAAAACAAAAGCTTGAGTTTCATCTGATGTAAATTGACGCAACCCCATGGAAATAAATGGAGCTCTGCCAAGCTTTGCAAAAGGACAATATAGTCTATGATTTATGCATATTCCAATCTGCTTGCAAATGTTACAAAGAAAGAGAAAAAGAACACTTAAGAAGTCCTTTACAAGAAATCGTATTTAAAAATATTAAAGGAACCTCATGAAACCACAAGAATTGTAAATCTAGGTTAGTTTATAACCACCAAATGTTAATTTCCTTAAAGTATTAGAGATTTCTTACTGTAACTATTATTCTGTATGTGGCATATAATATAATTATGTGTATTACAGTAATTATTACTAACTAGTATGCTGTACATAGTACAATAACTTCCAAAAGGAAAAGACCTGCAAGGAATGGATCTGGAAACAGAGACACTGAGATGGCATAACAAGCCCATGAACACAGAGCAGATTGTTGACAGAGCTGGGAGTAGGAAAATGTCCCCTGGCTGCTGGGCTAAGGACTTTCATACAAAAATGTTACTGTAATAATAATAAATAGAGGTGGGCTATATGCCTTTGGCTCTGGGAGATGATTATTTTCCTTGAAAGGTGAACATCACCTTCAGTGCAGTAACTTTTTTTAGGAGGCAAATGTATCTAATTAAGTTAAGTGATTGTCAAGTGTATTTTAAGTTTAACAAAGCTCACATCATATTTTATTTCCCTTTTACATTCTGTACAGTAATTGTGTAAAGTGCATGATTTACTGTGGCAGCATTATTCAAACTTAATTACAGTGTTAAGAAGCAACCATAACTTGAAAGAAAATAGCTATGCTGCTGTGGGGATCCACATGGCAGCTCGGGGTTGGTTTTTTAAAATTCTTTTGTAAAGAAAATAAATTGTGTAGAAAACTTTTTGGCTCCTAAAATCACATTTAAGATAAACTTTCAGTAGGCTTCTTAAAGGATTGAATCAGCTACTTTGTCAAGGGATTTTAGATCTTTCTTTCTTTCTTTATATCCATCTTGTGATTCATCCCTATATACACACCAGATGTTGTCCGGTCCTTAGAGGTATATTCTCTTATATGTAGGGCTGAATCCTAAGAAGGAAATAAAAAGATTTAAAATATTACTATATAGCAATAGCAAGATGTCTCTGGTGGATCAATGTGTCTGCTACCAAGAATACATAGTAGAGACCTTTCATTCGAAGTACGACTTTTATATCAATGAGTGAGACAGCCAAGGAGTTTTTACCCACATTATTTTTCCTCTTAATAAATTAATTGATTTATTTATAGCATTTTAGGACTCATTCTCCTTAGACTTCTAAAGTCTGCACTCCCTAGTTAAGAATAGAACCTAAGCACTTAATTGCATTGTGCAGGGTAGGCATCAAAAGACATGGTTCTTGCTACAGACCGAAACCTGAATTTTCAGTCTTTAACTTATTTGGTGCTTAAAATCAATGAAGCATCAGCAAACTTTGTATTTTTGTAGAAATTAGAGGGTTTTTATGATTTCAGAAAATCATTTATTTTGCAGGTATATGGAGCAGTGCAATGAGATGTTTGTGACTGAAGTAAAGTGTAGGCTGCAGAGCCATCTACAGTACGCAGACACTGATCCTACAAAAGTCAGGACCTTTGTTACACCTTTCAGATAGCCATCTGCAGGTGTCATTTATTAAATATTTAATGACAAAGGTGGAGTTGGCTGATAATTAGTGGCAATGAGATCTTGGTAGTAGGATACAGTTACTAATGTTTCTTAATTTCATTTTGGTGGCATCTAGGGTTATGGGAGACTGTTCTGGGGTAAGGGTCCCTTTTTTCCCCTTATGATATTAGATAAGGATAGGGAACATGTTCAGCTGACACTCAAACTCAGAATAGTGGGAATAGTGTGCTTTATGTTGGACTGTCACATTTAAGAAACTGGGAAGTGAAACAAATTAATGTGTCTAATATTAAGACTTAGGTATGTCAGTATGATTTCCCATTCCAGGATCAGGTTTCATTTTTGAGCTGTCCCTGTTACACCTGTTAATGAATAGCTTTCTGCTCTGAGCTCTGCTTGTAAGTTATAGTTACTCTCATCTTCTTTGAAGAATAATGACAATATGGAAATTGATCAAACCCCAGTTTAGATCAGAGTCATATATCTCTGCAAAAGTCCATAAAATTCACTTTTTGAGCTGGGCTGTGTTTATCTCCCATAGTTTTCTACCTGTCTGTTTCTGTGAACAGACAAAAGTAATCTATACTAGTGCATACAGAGTACATTACATGCACTTTCTTGATGTAATTACTTGAGTCTCTTTGGGCTTGAGAGAACTTTTTCTATTGAACAAAATTGATTTTTTTAAGTTATCTGATTTGTATTTATAGTGTATTCAAATATGTTCCTCCAGAATCCATAGACCATCTTGCCTGGCTTACATCAACAATGAATTTCTCAGTATACATTAATCAAATACAGTTTCCTTGAATTTTGTGCATTTTTCTCCTTCATTTCAAAAATGAATGACATTTGGTCTATTTTTCCATTCAGCTGAAAGTCAAGTTCTCAATTTCTTTGTTCACTTAAAAGCTGGAAGGGCAACATAATAACATTATATAGGGAGCAGCTCAATATGCATACAGTGATGTGTAACTTTTATGTGTGTGTACACCATTACACCTGTAGTCTAACTGTGGTGGTAAGACAAACATTAAAGTGAAACCCATAGGTATTTTCTTGCAGATTTGAAGGTCATTTGTATACTTGGCAAAGATACTTATACTCCAAAATCCACAAGGGAGCCTCCAGTGCCAGGATTCAGCAGCCACAGGCTCCTGCTGATGTTTCAAAATATTTCATTTAAAATGAAGGTTAATTTTTTTTTACATTCAAAATAATCCTCTCCCCCCCCACCCCCAACAGTGCTCCTGTGGAATACATAAGACTCATCTCCTCAGCTGTTGCTGCATGGAAAAGTGCTGGGTGTGTATTCTCCATATGAAAATCAGTCTCTACAATGGAGACAGTGATGGCAAGTGCCACATGACCATTGCAGAAGGACTTCTATTCTAAACCTCTGGTTTTGATTACTTTTTCCCATAATGTTTCCAAAATGTGGTTGGGATTCCAGCCACTGACCTTTAGCTGTCCAAAGCCTAGGAGTCAATTCTAAGTGGTTTGTCTACCTTACTTGTGGAGTCTCTGAGGAAAGGCAGTGACTTTCAGAGGGTATAGGAGAAGTAGACATTTGACAGAAGTGAGATGAACTGCCTTCTGACACTGCCAGTTCCTCTCCTTTGGCTATTGAGGAACAGAGACAAGTAGTTTGAACAGGATCTCTAAATCTTTAGACAGCTTAAGTGAGATGAATCTGATTCTCCCTACCACCCCTATTTATCTTCCAGCACATACAGGTACAATATTTGCATGTAGAAAGCATTTCCATATAAAGAGGAGTCAATTAGGATTAAAAATGCACTGCTTGTCATCACAGAATATTTTGAAATATAAAAGACAGTTAACTCCTATGCACACATTCATATAAGCTTCCACACTAGTATTCTGAATTCCAGGTAATTGGTACTGTCATGAACTGGATGCTGTGTGCTTGGCCAAACTGTATTGTCTTTATAGTGGTACACACAAGCTGGTCTCCATTGGAGGACATGTAGACCTCTTTGAAAGTAACACTGGACAGGCAATCTCAAAACAAGTTGAAGACTAGATGTTCTTTATTAGACTGGATGTTCTTTCCATTGACTGGCAATGTTCTTCAGAATGGCTTGGAGGAAATTAACTGACTGAGAGGTGCAGAGAGGGAACACTGTTTATACTTCTTTAAACAAAGACATAGCAGTGACTCCTCTTTTCATCCTCAAAGTGCACAGAAAGCACCAAACTCCCTGCATCTGCATTGTGCTCCTGTTAAAGGGGACATAGACATGCCCTAGATCATCTGCATGGGAAAGCTAAAGGCAAATGAAACTGACAAACTTATTCACTTAATATGCAAGGTAATTCAGCGGGTGTTGAATTCATTTGAATAGATGTGATGCAGTGTAGACACCTGCTGCAACTGCACCTTGCATCCTTGTTACATGAGTGATTTCTCCCAGTGAGAGCCAAGAACATGCTTCAGAA
Organism: Galbula dea; assembly: GCA_013399015.1. NCBI lineage: Eukaryota > Metazoa > Chordata > Aves > Piciformes > Galbulidae > Galbula > Galbula dea. The sequence goes on along the minus strand of VWZX01002368.1, from coordinate 73,483 downwards.
ACCTCTGCTTTGAAGTAGCAGTGATATGAGGCTCCAATATGCAAGTATTGCTTGTTGAGGAACTACCTTAACATATTTAAAATGCTTTGATGAGTAAAAGAGAAGCTCAAAGTGTTGTCATTGTCATCTGCAGGGCTGACATTTACATTCAAGGAACATTCCTTGTCGCGGGGTGCACAGGCAGGATTCGGGATTCATTCAGTTTACATCTGACTTCTTTGTGTCAGACCAGGTTATTGAGCTGGTTTCTTTTGATTCTTGCTTTTGTTTCTGTTTACTATTACGTGGCACTGGTGAGGGCAAATAATTTTTAGATGCTATTTATGTTGCTTCTTTGTCATTCATTCTATTTGAGGTGGAGTTATGGCACTTCTGTTTTACAGAGGAGACAATCTGGCTGCCTGAGAGCATCCATCATCTATTAGATTAGACAATGCAGTCAGTTAGTGGAGAAGAGCATTATGTGGCATGTACCTCCTCTTCACGAATCTTCAAGAAGAGAGATGCAAAGGAGGATGTGCCAAAAATAATTGTTTCACTTTTCTTGGAAATGATACTGCAAAAACCACTTCCATTTTTAGAACTGAAGTTAGAGAATCTGAAAAATTTGGTTGTCAGTGTAGACCTTCTCTCAAAAAGGAAGATTTCACCTACATTGTAGTATCTAAGTTTTGCTGCCAGAATGAAGTCTATTGAGATTTAGATACCTGAAGAAATCTTTTTCAAAAGAATTTTAGATTAAGTTTTTCAAGAATATGGTACTTGCTGTGTGTCAAAAACCCTGATATCTAGATCAATTTTAAAAAAGTAAGTAATTCTAAAATCGTTGTCTGAGATGATTACAACAAAGATACCTGTCTCTAATATTAACTATACAAGAAGTCTGGAAAATTAGCTACACAAGCTGCCTGACTTTGGATAATTAAATTATGATTCTGACATCTAAATTTGGAAATTTTATTTCCATTCAAAGCCAAGTTCAAATATGCACTAAGTAAACCACAGAAATCTCTTTTGTTCTTACAAGAAATTCTTCAGCAGTATGAGAATATTGGAGCAGTGCAGATATATTCCTGTTTTTTCTGGTAAATTCACTTAGCATTAGGTAAAATACTTTCCTAACTAGTATTTATGGAAGAGTCTGTGGCTTTATATCTATTTCAGACATACACTGCATGGACATATTTCATAATTATCAAAGCATTACTAGCTATCATTTCTCCCACAGTTCACCTGGAAGATATCTCGAGAGAAGGGGAAAACCTCTTATCCATACAGTTTGTGGCTGTCAGGTTTGTGTGAGAAGCATGTCTTTTTTAGTCTCTGTTACAAATAGGTAGTAATAGGGAAATTCAAGGAAAGTTTCAATTTTTGATCCTTACAAGCAAAAAATTTCTGCTGAAAGTGGAGTGTCAGCTGACAGAAGATTGGGAGGATGAGAAACAAAATAGTAAAGGGCAGTTGAGGATAATGAGAAACACACATCTTTCCAGCTGACTCCTGCTCTGTCTCCCTTTCTTTCTCAGTTGGGATAAGATAATGAGAAACCCATAATTTGAAATCTGGATCCTCTGCTGCATGAAAAAGAAGTGTAATGGGAGGAAATATAGCTAAGAGAACCATTGAAAGATATGTTTTCCTTTCAGTCACTTGGTCTCTGGTGCTCTGAAATATACTTTTTTTCCCCCTTAAGGGATGGTAGCTTGTAGGGTTATTGTGTTCAGCAAAGTATGACTGAGTCAACCAATGGGACTGTAGACAGACAAAATGGTTCTGTTTATTCATCCAACTTTGCACATGCAGTCTTGCTGTAATTGAAGTGAGAGTGAGAGGGAGTGTAGTCTGACAGATGAATTGTGCAGCGTTGCTGCTGGGGTCTAATTAGAGCTGAGGGCACACTGCATCAGGGCAACTGTCATCCTCGGTTGTGGGTTTGTTTTTTTGTTGTTTTTGTTTGTTTGTTTTGTTTTCTTGGTTTTTTTTTCCTCTGCTCATGGATTTTCCATTATTTTCCTTATTCATAAGTTTCTCATTTTTTCATTTATTCATAACATATGAATAATGAAAATCAAAGGTCTTGGTCAGAACTGGAATCCCACTGTGCCTAGTACTAATGAGATATGCATATGTGTGTGTTTGTGTGTGTGTATGTAGGCACATATGGAAGCAACCCTGAGTAGAGGAGCCTGGGTCTAAAAGACACAGGAATAACTCAACGGTAGGGAAGCAGGGAGATGACGCTGGAATAAATCATCAGGCTCTGATTAACACACTTACTTAGTTGTATCATGTTTGGTTGTTTGCATTGATATATCTACAACCAGATGGTGATGTTTAAACATTTGTTTGGTATTTGAAAATGATCCACAATGTTTTGCGCAGACAAATGTTGATACCACTCGTTCTGAGTGCACTCAGTAAACAGGGAGTCTGTGGTGATACACGTAGACACAGAAGACAAACTTTCCATACCTAATCCCAGCGGAATGGATTTTGACCTGAATGTACAGCCCTGTTCCAGTTCCCAGGTTTCCTAGAATTTGGTCCACAGGCATCAGACTCTCACCTGGACCCACTCTGCTGTAACCAACAGCTGACATTTCAAAGAGCTGTATTAGACTAGATGTCTGCTGTAGGTTGGAGTTTATCTTAAGAGACTTAAAAAGGTTTCCACAGTGAGTCTATGGAATATTGAGGATTTAAGCACACTCAATTAGACAGCATTTGAGTCCCTTGCTAGTGCACTAAAGAACTAGAACTGACTACTTTGTGTATGCAAAATATGGTCTTGTTACCTTTTACACAGACTAAATCAGACTTCTTTCCTGCACTGGTGCTGTCCTGGTATCATCTGTACTTTGAGAGGCACTGCTAACTCCTGCTTGCCTCAAGAAGAAGAAGCAGCTGAGACATACTAAAGATTTTTTTCCTTGACTTGCCTTTGGGTATTGCACTGTGCAAGTAAAAAGTTGATACAGGTTGTTCTTGCAGCCCAGGAAGGCATGTAATCTGCTGAGATATGTCTTTAGTAATGTACAGACAACAAAGCAAAGTAACTCATAGAAGATGGGTCTAGCCAATCCTACAGGGCTGAAGTGCCAGCAACATTGTCTGTGAACTTGAAACCGGGACTTAAAAATGAATCAATATGTTAAATGTTTTATTGCAATATACAGTATTATAAAAAACCCAAAAACTGCTGCAGAAAAGTACTTCAGAAAAAGAAACAAGTTATTGAAACATTATCACTGGAAGAACAACATCCTTCCCCCCTCCTTTAGACTGTCAAGCCCAATTTCTGATTCCCAGGACAGAGACTGCTGCATCAGCCTGGTATGTCCCAGAGAATTTCTTGGCAGCACCATATCAAGCCATGTCTCTTTGTTATTCTTGACTGAATTGTCATGTGGAGAGTTGAATCTGAGTTCATGTGTCCTAGAGTAAGTTTCAACTCTGGAGATTTATAGAGCTCTCTCCAAATTTACTGCAACTTTTTTTCTAGTGCACTGCTAGTGCACTGACATTTGATCACATGGACACAGCCATCCTTCATCTGCCTGTAGAGTTGTAAAGCTGAATATCCAGTTTCCTTCTACTGTTCAGCTCTGTTTAGTGCATATGGATAACACTAGCTGCTCCTTCTCCACACACTTCAAGCCATTTTCAGATACTGTTGCACAGCACTGCTGTTAACTTCAGAAGGTGCAGTTGCTTAGAAGAGCCTCATCTGAAAAGTAAAATCTTTGAACAGAATTATTTCTGTTCTAACCCAAACTAGGACAGGTTGCTACTCTGAAACAGGACTGAAAAAGCTGAATAAAATAATTCTTCTCTCTCAAATGGGCTGGAAACGTGTTAGAAACCAATATCAGAAAATGGATCTGGGTTAATGTCTGGAAACTGCTTATATGTCTGGAGGGTGGTTTAAACAGTTCTATTTTTGCTTTGAAAGGGAGCAGGAGCACTCAGTCCATTCTCACCTGACAGGATCACAACTGTTGGGAGGGGGGCAATACTACTAATAAGCTACTAAGGCTTAGTAGCTTCTTAAATTGCTCCAGTTATGTCACTCTTTGAATATGGTAGTAAGCGGAACAGAAGTAATTTAGATGCCTTTGAAAACTTGTTTTTGTGGCTTCAGGTTTTAGGGCATCTTTCCTGGGGTGTTTTAGCTTTCAGAGAGGAGAGAGTGATTCAGATATATTCTGATTTAGTGTCTTCCATTGGTAGGCTGCTACCTCCTTGCCTTATGATATGGTGTTGGGTACAAATTAGGAAGTTTTCTCTTAGTCAGTTATCAGCTGTTGATTACAGCAGCATTAGATCCCAACAAACTGTCTTTGCACCTAAGTAAGTTCTACAGAATTTCCCAAAATGCTGCTGTCAGCTGAAGATGCAGGTAGGACTTTGTCTTAAATTTGTGTGTGCTGTGTACTACTTAGCTTTCATCCCAAAATACTCAGGCATGAAAAGTGTATTAAGATTACAGAAACAACTGAGTAGTTCAGGTGATCAGGAAGAAGAGCTGTTCTACTCCCTTTGAGTGAACATAAAACTAGAGGGTCAGCAGTGGGTGTGAATAGGGGCAAGCAAATCCAACATCTCACTAAGCAAAATACATTAATTCCTTGCTTAATAGAACACAGTGATTCTTCTACCTCATGGCTCTGAAGCCATTTAGTTGTCTCTGAAAATAGTAATTCTGGGGGCAATACAGCTGGTGGATTTTATCATAGTTATATCACTTTTCTAATCTTAGTTCATGGGCAATATCTTTCAAGTGGTTGGACTTCACTTTTATTTGTAGCAACTGAGATATTAGAAAGTAAGAAACTTACATACATTTTTTGGTGAACAATCATCCAAAATGGAATGAAGAATGTCTTTCCTATGAATTAATTTATCTCATGTTCCTATTAGGTACAAGCTGTTGACTCTACTCCTCAGCTATAAAGGTATACTTGAGTGGCTCTGTAAAATCTATTTTTAATCATATAGGCACAAAGGACCTGATTAAGTTCTTGCTGACATTGGTTAAATTAGAAGGATCTCTGTTAAAGTCATTAAAATCTATGATGATTTGGGTTAAAACCTAAAGCATAATGAAACTGGGCTAAAGTCAAAATAGAACAGACTTACATAATTGCAGACATAATTGTTCCACTGACTTTCCTAAGTCATGAAATATATTACTGTCTAAAGTTTTTCCATAGGAATGTATGAGCACCAGATATTACCTGCAACACATTTATTTTTAGAGGGTCATACCTTTTTTCAGACCTTTGACATAGTGGAAAATCTTGAAGTCTGGATCAGTCTGTCTTAAAATCAGGGCACTGAGCTCAGTGCTAAACTCTTTCTCTTTTATTAGGGCAAATAATCGTCCTGCTTCTCTAAGTACAAATTTACTTATCTGGTTTTATAACTATTCATCCATCCATGTACTAATAAAACCCTCATCAGTGCAGAATTTCAGGGCTCCATTGAACATTTTTACTAGTCTTCAAAAGACAAGAACTTTAGTAACACCATTTACTGTAATTTCAATGCTGTAATAGAACTACCTTCAGCTCCATGTTTTCTGCAGAAATCTGATCACATCTGGATAAGGGTAATTTAACAGGTGCTTTCTTCCCCCCTTTGCCTTCACTACTTATCTGATACTATTAAACACTCAGCTTTGTTCTCTCTCTTAGTACTTTGTGACTTCGTGGCTGTAATGGCAAATCACATTACATTACACCTTCTCTGGTGTAGCTCTCTGAAGGTTTACACTCTTCAGAGCTCCTTGTTTTGATCTTCTGTAATGCCATGTGACTGAAGAGGAGCATGATAAGCCAAGAGACTCACTTTAAACTGTTCCACAGGTGAGTATTTGCCCATCTGCTTTGAAATACACTGTAGCAATGAATGCCACTTTGACTAAAAAGACTGTACCTAGGGGTTTTTTAGTAATCTATTTATGCCTATCGTAAGACAACTTTGGTACAAAAGTGGAGGAATAGATTATTAATTATTATCATTATTGTTATGTAAAGACAGAGAAAGGAAACACAATGCTTTCTCACCACATAAAAGGTGGGTTTTTGCTTTTTTTCTAAGAATTTGCTCACTGACCAATATTTTCTGAGCAGCATAGACATCTAATGGTGGAACCAAGAGCTGGCCAGAGGGATTTCCAGCAATATTCCCTTGTCTTTTTGAAAATGCCAGTGGATTCTTACCTGTATTTTTAACTGACTACCTCCCTATCTAAATGAAGTCCCAGTCACCTAATCTGGGACTCACTGAGGAAATCAGTGCCAAGATCGACCGAATAGAATTCAATTGCCTGAACACAGGTGTGGTTTTAGATGACCAAGGATATCTTTTACCTAGCCTCTAGCTGTTTCTTTGCCAGGCTGTCCTATTGGCCCTAAAAGTCTGCCTTTGGTCCTGTGGCATTTCTGTCATCCTGCCAGAATCCCTCAGACATCCTAGGGTATCTGTGATTAGGCACCTGAATTGCTTATAAAGTTTGTTCTGAATTGCCCTGTGGTAATTTGTCAACACCAATATCAGATTCTAGGGAATTTGAGGAATTTTTAACATTGACTTTCTTGGAAGAAGAGATCCACAGTTAGGATGAAAAGCACAGTTCTTGGTCCTTCAGAATGACAACGTGGGTTAAATGTGTGGTTATCTTTGTGGTCACAGTGACTACATACTCTATCCTAGGTGAAAATTTTGTGCAAGGAGTTGCTGACATTTTGATAATAATATGAGATAATATAAAGGAGACCTAAATTATCTCATTTGGATGTGAGGAAATACTGGGCTACAAGTATGTAGAGCTGAGGGTAAAAGTTGTCTCTACTGTGCCATCCTATGTCGCTGAGTGGAAAGTGAAAATAGCCATATGACTCATAATTTCAATGCAGACACTCATCTGCTTCTAACCAGATCTTCACTCTAACATCACAATACAGAACAGCCTCTTAAACAGAAGGGAAATCTCTTCTCTGGCATGAATGACCTCTGTAATTTAGACCCTTTATTTCAACACCTTTCTATATTCAGGACATAAAGGTCTTTTTGAAAGCTCTCTACAATCTGAGAAGCCATTTAGGGTTTGGTCCTGGAGGCTTTTCCAGCCTCAGATCTCTCATAATGTTACTATAATGTTTTATGAGAGAGGGTAAACCAGTGCTAACGCAGTGCCCTTTTAGGACAAAGAAAATGTCATTACTGGGCATCTGCCCCTTGCTTTGGACAATCCAGATTTGGAGGTGAAGCATACAGGGCTACCCAGTGCTGCAGGGATGTTTTATTTCACGTGCACACTGATACCACTAGTGGGTGCTGATGATGCTCGAGAACTTTAAGTCCTTCAACTGCAACTATTCCAGGAAAAGAACTCTTTAGAAATATCACAGAGCTCAAAGTTTATCCTGCCTGCCTTTTTTTCTGCTAGGTGTCATCTCTGTATATTCACAGAATCACAGAATCACAGATTTCTACTTGAGTTTTCAGAACAAAGATTATTTCTTTGCTTCTTGAGCATCATCAAAACCAGTAACAGCTCTGGAGGACATATCATATAATAATAACAACACAATACACTCATGTCTGCATTAAATGTTATGCAGGCATTTATACATGTGTGAAAAGTGGCTGCAAACTGACTGTAAGAATTTCCTCTGACCTATGCATATGAGTGGGGAATTCCATTTTTGGAGCTTTTTTATGGTTTTCATGGAATGGAGGAAAAGTGCAAGGCACTCAGAAGGCTGACTTCTCTTCCTCCATGGTGTTAGTTTTGCATTTAATCATACAACTCTGCTGTCTTGAAAGCATGAGAAACTTTGTAAGCAGATGTATTGATGATACACAAGTACTAATAGATTATTTGACATTCTTTTTGCTGTGCTGGCTGTGCAAAGCTAAAAAGAGTGAAAAGCAACTTATTTTTGCCAAAAAGGAACTGCATAATCTCTGAATGCACTAGGAAAGTTATCCATTGAGGAAGATAGCAACATGTTTGCAGACTCTATTTTTACGCTTCAATTTGTTCTTCCTAGCAGGACACACACAATTATCAGGTGATTTGTTAAACCTGTCACTGCATACAAATCTGCTGCCATCCTCCTTGAGGATGTGAATTTTGGAAATAGTTGACTGTAGAATTTATTTTATCTGAATTGCTGAAGAGATGTGATTTTTTGGGGGGTTGTTTTTTTTTTCTTTGCTTAAAGTATGCCAAAAACCAGAATACAGGGAAGTTAAATTGGGGAAAAAAGAGCCTGAAGACTTTATCCCTTTGATTTACTAAAAAAATTTCTATCTCATTTTTAGTAGCATGACTCTATTATTGATTAAGGTAGACTGTAATAAACAGCCCTTACCTTACAGAAGAAAATGGAGATTCGTCATCCTTTCTTCTGCTAATTCTTGCAGCTACTGGAATTTTGAGTCTGTAATGCCACACACATAGAAGGATCTATATTCATCTGTGTACATTGCATTATGTTTCTCACAGCCTAATGCAGATAGGAAATGATTTATGTGTACACTTGTTTTTAGCCAAGCACCTTAAAACAAGTTGCTAAAAAAATTAATCTTCAAAACTTCCTGATGAGTGAGGGAAAAGTTGTTATCCTGATTTCACATGTGGGATAACCGAGGAACACAGATGTGAAGCTTACTAAATCCACAAAGTCTTGTGGAAACAAGGATGGAATGCAGATTATTGGGCTCCCTCTTCTCCTCGTTATACTTAAAACATCACTTCTGCCTGGAGGCATGACTGTTAATAGATACTCTGAGGTTGATATCTAAGTGAATATGAGTCATAGTTACAGTGTGAAGAAGGTGTGTATGGCTAGAATAATGGTCAACAGTTGTTTCATTTCTCAATAGAAAAAAGCACACACAAAAAAACAACAGGAGAAAAAAAAAGAAACAAACCAAAACCAAACCAAAACCAATCAAAAACCTCAACATTGCATTAAGGATTTATGTCTTCTTTGTGTAGTTATGTGATGTGATTTTTGTGGTCATCATCTTTTGGATGTTTCTAAGTACTTCTGACAGCACAGGTTGTGCTGCCTTCTGATCTGTGTTGACATGACAAATATGGAGAGGATTTCCGTTTGGTGTAAAGTCAGAACAGCTCCACTCAGAACAGCTTGAAAAGAAGGATGTCAAAGTGCACAATATTTGTAGGATATTTTCAACATATATTCTGTCTCACATTTTGTTTCCAGATGCCAACCATTCATGTTAGATTTCTAAATAGTTTTCAGAAAGCAGTTTCCTTGCTGTGTTTTCTTTGAGACTATTTTTTAAAGAAAGGTAGCAGTCTGATTGAAATTTCATTTAAAAAAGAGAAAATGGGAAAGTTAGAGGGCTAAGAGTTTCTATTTGTTTCTCTGATATAGTTCATTGGACCACCTGCTGCCCAAGGACATCTGCTAAGCTGTAGAGTTGAACCAACTTTGATCATCCCTTTCTTCCAGGGACTGGAAAATGGTTGCTAAGTGTGTGTGTGTGTGTGAATTGGCATATGTGATCTGTTTCTGCTGTGCTGCTTGACTAGGTACTGATAATTCAGCAATTTGACAGGCTATGGTGTGGGAGAACCACACAGTCATCTTAGATTATCTCTTTTAGCCTAAAGTGCAATAAGAGGAAATATAAGTAGTTATGGCTAAAATGAAAATAAAATGAAATAAATAAAAGCATAAGTGCTATCAGTCTCCTAAAATGAAAGGCTCTCATCTTTTCGTTTTATTTAATTTGTGAAGCATGAGGTGAGAAATCTGGAACTGCCAAGTTAGTTCAAGAAGTGAAAAAATGAATTGAAAATCTCAGAAACTTTTTTTCTTGTAGTATAAAATGTTTTAAAAACCCACTAACAAACAAAAGTGTCATTTTATGTGATGAGCAGCCATTCCTGGGACTGCAATTGGAATCCAAATGGTTTTAATTCATTGCTCTCCAAGTACAGGAGGACAGTGCAAAAACTAAGGCTATATTATCCTTGCCAACAAATCAAACTCTGAGAAGACAAAGTGTTCTTTAGAGCACAAGAGTCATTCATTTGTACTGAGTGATCACTGCAGTCAGGAGACAGCTGGTGGCAATGGGAAATAATCAACCAATTCCTTTAACAACTGGCTGCTGTGCATTTAGTTTGACACGCATAGATATACATGTAAGTATACACTGCAGTATTTTCAAATGGATGTATGTCTCTGTGTGTCTGTGCTTATTACTGTCATCCTGTGAAATCAGTCCTTTCATGAAATAATTAAAGGTTTCAGGCATTTTTGCCAACTGACTGGCATTACAGGTGTTCTGGATGATATGCCTGTTCAACTTGACAGAAGGTGAATCTTGGCATTATCCATGTGCTTTCATACTGTGGTTATGTGGGAAATAACGTCTCTAGCCACTTCTTACTATTCAGGGAATTAATAAACAACAGCAGTGATACAAAGCAAAAGAGCAGTCATGCATTTTTCAGTCCTTTAGAAATTCCCTAGCCGTGGGACAACATGCCCTTTTGTTGACTCTCCTTCTGGGAACTTTCTTACACTCAAAATCTCTCTGAGTAGGTTGTCTCCTTTTAGTATCTGTATTCTTCATAGGTTATTTCTTTCAATTTGTTCATTGGAGCGTGAAGGAGAGACTGTTGCTCTTCCACTGCAAGTGTCTTCTATTTGGCTACAACACAGCACCAAAATCATGCTTATAGCCAGAGGTGCTTCAGGACATCAGTGGGTTCTTTTTCAGTTTCAGATAATTAGGACATGTTAGGATTCAAAAATTCCAGGAAGTTCTGGCACATGAGTGACCCAGGACTCTTACTGTTCTGGTATTGGCTGTGGTGGAGCAGAATGCTAGAAATTGCTCTAACGTTAGCAATTTTCAAGAGGATAAGATTGATGTGAAGGAAACCAACACACTCACTCCTTTCCAGGCATGTGGCAAGGTCTCAGGGCACATCTGAAGCCACTGCTCCTTTGACTCTATCAGTGGTCCATAATCAATTAAATAAAACCCCAAACCAGAAGGAATCATAAGGTCAGAAAGTCTCAGCAATCTTCATTGCTGTTGGTGGACCTGTTACTGGTTTTTCTTCCACCTTGTAGCAAATAGATCTTTCCTCACTTTGGCAGCCAGTAGGTACTTTACCATAACAGCAACACTCTTCAGAGGTTTTACACTTGGAATTGCTCCTCTGGACCACGATTTCCACCTGATGATACTCACTGATGGCTTCCAGCACATAATCAATTGGTCCCATGGGTTATTCATTCATGTGGTTCTGACATGGAACCTTTCCTTGGCAGGTAAGTGTGGGCTGTAAGTCCTAGCAGTAGACTTCAGCAAACCTCCAGACCAGCATTGAGCATGGAAGATGGCTGCAATCAGCTAAGGAAATGAAGGTGCTAGCAGGAAGCCACCCTGGTCCTGGTGTAACTAGTGTGAGTAGCATTTGTCTGCTGCATATAGGCAGAACATATCCCAACATTACATCTTTGGAGAAGCTTATGATGTCTCACTTTTGTAAAATGACTATTTTTATTGTATAGCTACAACATATGTTCATGCAGATTTATTAAGGAAAGAAGGGAGATGGATGGTTCCAGTCCTATGACTACTTCATTTTCTTATCCCTATCCTCCCTATCCTTCTGTGGTATTGGTGGCCAGGATGACTCCTCTGTGCTGTGTTTTACACAAGTTTTCCCTGGCTTTTGGAACAACAACAAAAAGCTGCCACTATTTGTGAATCTTGGGTTAAATGTCTGTGTCATATCTCCCCTGGCATAGGGACTGGTCTATTTGCAGCTTGCTGTTTGTGTGGAGCACAAATGTAGTGAGCTTTTAGTTCTTATTTATGTCAGACCTACCTCTCTGCCTCCTCTCTGCAGCTCTTTCAGCAGAATGTGGTACATGGATTATTGGTGACTAACAGTATAGAGATTATAATATTGAAAGAAATGAAATGATTGTGGGATTTGGATCTGGCCTGGTAAGATTTGTTTCAAAATACTCTGCTTCAAGGAGTAACATGCTCATAGAAAACCATAAGGCTTGACAACTTGGGTGTATTTCACTGTACAAGTAATCCATCTTGTCTCAGGGAGAGATATGCTCACGTCCATGTGTCTCTATGACATGTTTTAAATTTGTAGGTTAGGAAAATTAATATTTTGACACATACATGTATGAAAGTTCTTCCTGGATTTTAGTTTACTCCAAATATTTTCTCATGCATGCTGGGATGCAAGGGAAATTCAGTTAATTTATCAATAATTATTTTCCAGAATTAGGTTATTTTACCTTAGTCATCTTCTTGTGCTGAATATCCCTCTATTGCAAATTACAGCCAGATGACATAAGTTTGAGATACAGACTCACTAAGTCTTTTGGTTGTATTGATTTTTGCATCAATTTGAAATGCAAACTAAATGTCTTTTTAGTCCAAATGACCAAAGTCATGATTCTACTTGAAGTACTGCAGAAAAGAAGAAGGAACCACAGCTGGCAACATCCAGAAAGGATAATGTATTCCAGGTAATCAATTCATGCTTCATTGGCTCTTTCCAAACAGCTAATGAATAAAGGTGCCTGTTTTCAAGCTTTTCTCTGAAGCTGATTAATTATCTCCACAAAATTTACTTTATTCATGTAGTGATCATCTGAGGTTAAACAAATCCCTAAGTATTCAATGTACTTGTAGTCCATTAACAGATCTAATCTATCCACCCATACATCCACCCATTTCTAAAAAGTTCTAGTATTAATATTGCCAATATTTGGGCTAGCAGTAATTAATCTTGTATTACAAAGCAAGGAAAAAGTAGGAAAAAAAATCACTAACATAGGGTCAAATAAGATCAAGGAGATAGGAACTCTTAATCTCTATACAGTGTTACATTGGTGTCTGAGTCCTGATACAACAGTGTAGCTACCTGAGACCAGATCTACAAAGTCACGTAGGTTTTGTAACTGGTATTGATTTCAGTGGAGGTAGGAAAATCAGAATAACTTTTTGGATAGGAATTTTGTACCTTAAATTATTTTGAGTAGAGACAATCCTTCCTGTGTTTGGTATAAAAATGGTGTCTAGATCCATCCAGTCATTGCAAGATGATGACACCTAGCCTGATGGCCAACCTTCTATATTTTCATGAGAAAGGGCACTATAAAGTTTTTATATCTTGGAAAGAAGATTAACACAAAAGAGTATAATCAGACCAAACCACATTTCTCAAATCAAAAATGCTAAAAAGACTGGTCCACTTAACCCAAACAAATATGTTCCTGACATCCACTCATAAGAAAAAAGACTATTGTTCATTATAGCTAAAGGAGTGTATTGATATTATTACTAGCTAAGTCTTGTCTATATTTTATCCTTTTTAATCAGGATGCATACAGAAAATTTAAAGGACAAACTGTGGTAAAGGACTTGTGGTCCAAAAAAGCCTTAGGCATTTTTGAAGACCTCTGACAGTTATTAATTTGGTTGCCTACATTTTTTACTATTGTTTCTATATCTGTATTGTCCTTATTACATGCAGATCTTATAGACCTTTCTTGTGTAAATTAACAGTTAAATTTTCAACATCTTATGAAGTCTGAAAGAATCTTGCAGATAGCTTGAATGGATGTAGCTGAGTAAAACTCCAGAGGAAGAACCCCTGAGTCTTAGTTTTATTTGAATGCAGTTGATGCAGACATTAAAAGAATACTTCCTTTGGCTAGATCTGCAAAGATACTCAGGCTGGACATGCAAATCTCACTGCAATTTCAGGAATATGAATCTAAAATCCCCTATTAGTTTCTTCATCCTTTGAAACCTGTCCCAAGCCTTACTTTGTAAGGATATTTCCAAGAAGGGAGCTATAACCTCACAAAGGAGGAGCAAAAGGCTGTTTGTATTAGTGTTTCTGTGTCTTCACACAGAGAGGCAGGGAACGCACCTAGGTCAGTAAAAATTGCCTGATGGAAATGTTTGCATTCCTCTGTTGGCTATAATACTGCTGTGCTAACACAGATACCTAATGTTGAATTAGACAAGATGCATCTATGTTCCTTTCAGAGCCATCCAGCACACAGAGATCCAGGTTCCTCCAATCTAACCTGTGATGACTCTTTAGGTACACTGCTAGACCACCACAGGTTTTGGTCAATGGAAAGGTTATCAAGTGGTCCTGCTTAATAGAGTTTCAATTTGCACTTTTAAGTTACTGTGGACTACAGAGGGATCCTCAAAGAAATGTCTCAGATGAGTGTCAGAAGTTTGGAAGGATGAATTTGGCCTGAATTATGATTTGTATAATCAGCTAATGGCTAGCATATCTGTCTAGAGAAGTAGCTAAATCCCCACTGAAGCCAACAACAGTGCCCAATTACCATCAGCTTCACGGAAGGTCATCTTTACTAGAACATTATTTATATGTTTTTGATAACTTATTTCTATACTAACATGTCTTACATTGATGGCTTACATAGACATGATAGAAACAGTGTTTGACAATGTGACTTTTTGTGGGATTCAGCTTGCACATATATACTTCTATTAAAAGTCACAGTCTACACTATGGTAAAGGTGAGTTTCTAGGCAGGTAAGGGAATGGAGGTGGTTATAAAGTGCACATGCTTTACCTTCTACAACAATACAAAAGAGCAATGAAGTAGTAATATTTTTAAATATTCTAAGTTTTGGAGTATGTTTTCTAGATACTACTACATGAATATAAGCTGCTACTGAGTACTTACCTCTCCTGGTAAAATCCAAAGATGACATTCAGATCTGCAATTACCAATAATATTCTCAGTGAAGATTTTGTGCTATGGGAATTACGAACGCTTTGCACCACTCAGCTTATGGCCTTCAGCCTTTGCATTGAGTTGCCATTGTATTGGACTAAGGCATAATCCCCAAATACATTTGTTGTGTCTTTTAAGTGAGACAAGATTTAATTTAAAGAAAAATATTTTCCTTTGAATTTAAAATAAGGGCCATTGATATTTCTTCTGCTAGACTTTGACAAAACAAAATCAGAAGACTAATGTTGTGTTCCGTTAACTACAAGCGAAGGGCTAGTTGACCTCAGCTGAGCCATTGATGAGAGAAAGGCTAATGGGGAAAAAAATTGATCTCTTCATAATTTGTCAAGTGAAGTGTGGTTAGCTAAAAAATCTCATGATCAGCACTCTTCTTGGGAATAATAAAAAAATATCTGTTAAGTCAATTCTATTAAGCTCTTCTAGGTATAGCAGAAGTCTCAGTTGTCAGTCGCTAGCATGTAGTTGTCACACAAAGTGATTGGTGATGTTATTCCCAGGTTTCTAGCAAAGGAATAAGTAAATCCATTTTCTCAAAATAAAGAGATGTAATTTAATATAGGGCATTAAGAATTGCTCTTCAAGGGAGACCTATGAATTAATTTGGGAACTTGCATGTTCTTTGGCCTTTTCAAAAAGTACAATGGGATTTTACTTTCTTTTCTGGCCATAAAACATTTATCATAGGACTCATTTAAAAATCCTATTAAATTAGGTTTTCTGTGAGTTGTGTCTCTCATGCACTTGGGAAAAGTGTGAAATGTCTTTTCACTTGAAGGCATTTTTCGTTTATATGTGTAATACTTTCTTGCCTGGGGAAACAAATGATGTCTCCATAGGGTGCCTAACTCAGCATGGAAGTATGATCTCTGTGTAACCCTGGTATCTAGGTCGTCACTGGAGAGTTTGCTTCAGATTATAAAATGCAAAACACAGAACCTCTGTTGCCTGAGCTAAAGGACTAAGCCTTCTGGAGGCAGCTGTAGCAAAAATATTCTCAGTGGATCAAATAGAAACAAGTAACAACTGTTGGATGGAGGATAACATACAGAAATAAGGCAGAACAGGGTGGCTGAAGGCTGAGTTCAAGGCTGGAACTCAGAGAAATGTAGCCTGACCCTACTGATTATTTCTTTACTAGCTAATTAAACACTGTCAAGCACAAACCTAAGTGCTACACTTAGTTATCCATGCTGTTAAATGGTCCCTGTCCAACCACTTTTAGCCTGGACCAAATATTGGTTTTGATATCAATTATCTGGTCAGTTTTTAGAACAAAAAAAGCAATATTCCCCTCATGGTATGGACTTTACTGTCATGCTTTGGAAAGTAAAGAGTTTTATGGCATGGGGAGGGAGGACAGACCTTATTAGATGGCCTCTAGAACCCATTTTAGTTTCATGTAACAGTAACATATACAGGCATGTCAACAGAAATTTTGTTGTTCATATCATTCAGGACTAGGAATTCACCTATCAGGTCTGAATTCTCATCTTAAGTCCCCTGCTGCTTTTTTGCTCTGGCCACATTATTTCAACTCTCTTTATCAGTTGGCTGCCTCTTCAAATTTTAATAACTGAAAATAATTTATTTCACAAGTATATGTGAAATATATACCTACATTTATACACAGACATACATAAAGATATACATAAAGAGGTATAACACTTGGAATACAGTGTCATTGTACATACATGTTCAATGTAATTATGGTTTTCTCCAATTATTTATTTCAAGCAAAAACTGTCTTCTGTGTTGCATACAGATGTGTTCCTGGAACAGATCAAAGCACCATTTGAGCTTACCTGGCTTGAACTCTTCTCAGGAAGTAATTCATTGCACAAGTTTAGTCTTTTAATTTTTATCTTTGAAGAGGCAAAAATCCATTTTTTGTGTGAATTGCAAATGTTTAGGAAAGGTTTCATAGGAACATAGGTGAGATTATATGTTTACTTCTGAACTGCTCTAGTCACAGATAGTTTTTGATATTTGACTTCCTTAACTTGAATAGTATGGACACATTATATGGCTCTATTTCTACTCTGTATTTGTAGGAATTAACTGAAATGGAAGCGGAAGGTCTCTTTTGTGGCACAGGGAGGTCTGCAGTAAATTGTGTTCTATATCTGTGATATGCATTTTACAAGTAGTCACGTTATTTTCACTATGCCAATAATATTTTAAAGAACATTTTGAAAGCAAATGCAGCCTTGTTAAGCTAAATGGGTGGTTATTCAAAATTTTCACAAATCCCTTTTTTTTCACTGCTGTAATGAGCGGGGTGAAGAAATGAGGATTCCTGCAGAAAAGATGCCATCACTTGCTCTGTTCACAAAGTGTCCTCCAATATTCCCTAAGGGGAATGCTAAAGTTGCTTAAACTCTCTCAAATGGCAATAAAGAGGATCACACTTTTAAAATATAGCCTAGGGAAATACAATAGCACATAAATTCCTTTGGAAATTGCTTGTCAGGTTCATTTGGAATGGTAAAAGCCAGAATGTGCTTCCAGCTAATAATTATTTCTGAGTAGGAGGGTTGTCTGAGCTCTGGGGAAAAACAAAAGATTTGAGTGCAAGTAGTGAATTTGTTACTGGAATGCTTTGCAAAACAGAAAAATTGTGATTTTTTTAACCCTCAGTCAGGCTTTTAAATTCTGCTGCAGTGCTGGTTGAAGTCACAGGGGACATTACCATTGAATTGGCAGGGTACTGGATTAGGTCCATAGACTCCTCACAGTCAACAATGAAAAAACATTTTATTTTTCAATATGAAAGGTGTGTGATCTCTTATGACTGGCTCTTTAAATATTTTATCTATGCAAATCCCATTAAGGAGTAATGCTACATAATTAGCAATCTTCAAAACCTGTTGACCTGCTATTAGAAGCAAAAGAAAATAAATAGACATATGAACTGTGAGTAATAAATGCAGTTAAATGTGTCCTTCACAGGGACTGGATCTTTTCTGGTGCCTAGTGAATTCAGACATTTACAGTGACTTCACAGAGCTTTGGCTCAGCTTTGTGGATGGTATTCATCAGTCTAAATGTAGATGCCTGCATCTGAGCTGTAGCTTACCACAGCTTTACATTCAGGGGGTGGGGAAAGCAGCTTGCTTTTATGGTCAGGGGAGAAAACAGGTTAGTTAAAGATGTATTTCATCTCATCCTAATGTACATGTTTGAAAGGGATTTTGTGAATTCTGTCCTCAAGCTACCCATTTGTCTCCATTGACTACAAATGGAGCCAGAGTGACCAGCTGAGATGGAGATGAATCCCCCTCTCACTGAGTGAAAAAGTCAGCATCTGCTGTTTATACAAACTGCTCTTTGCCTGAGTTATGGTATAACCCCACAAGCTTCAGACTCTTCTGCTGCCTCAGTGCTTTCACAAAGTATCTCTTAGTGCCCCTCCAGTATATATAAGGCAAACTAATGCAGATGGGAAATTTTATTCTGTCAAAATTGGGCCATTTTATGGTAAATGATACTTGGACCACACAGAAGTATTTGCAAACTTAAATTCAGTTGCCAAACTGAAGCAATTTTTGAAAGAGTAAAAATTTTTAAACACAGAAAAAAATCGTGTTTTTCCTTTTCAAAATGACTTTTCAGTTGGAAAAGTAGCACTGTAATTTACTTCAAATCAGGGTAAAACACCAGTCCAACCTGTATGTGTTATATGAAATACTTTTTTTAAAAAACCCTATTGTTTTATGACATGGTGTTTTGTTTTTCATTGGTTCCCTTTGACTTTATTTTACTTCTAAAACAACAAAAAATCAGATCCTCTATTTCCTCAGTGCACAGTAATGTGTCTTAGACACTAACAGGTTGCTTTTTCCAAAGTTCATGTACAGGTATAGCCTATGAGGTGTGTTCTGTGTCTCTGTATTTCAACACTGGTGTAGTTTTTGCCTAGGGGCAGGTTTTCATCAAAATTTCTTGAACTCCTGTAGCAAGTGATTATAACCACAGATGGTTTTTAGCATTATTGTCCTAAGCAGGCTGATGTAGAGTTGAGGCAAACCTATATAAGCCAACAAGTTATCTGAACTCCATCTTGTGTAGCAGTTTGGGGATTTGCAAATACATGCATGGTTCAAGTAGGGGTATTAAACAGCAGTGAATCCAGTGCTATCAGCAGAGTTATATGCTGGTAACACTTCTATTTTTCACTTAGTGAGAGCACAGTTTAGCCTTTCCAACTACTTATGGTGGGGCCTCCCCCTGATCACGGTACTTGCAGTCAGGGGAGGCTCCTTATTCTGAAGAGAGGAAGAGATCTCACCTGTTTGCCTTCTGCTCAGTGGTGCTCTGTGGTGCATCCAACAGCTCTAATGTACTCAAGCAAACTTCCCAGGGAAGCCTACATCCTTGAAGTTGAGGATTTTTTTTTCCCTGTGAATTTTTTTCCTTTTTTCGTTTCTAGAAATAGATTTTTTCTCTGGTGGGCTGAGAACAGCCATTGACTACATTCCTGTGCTGTTGAAAAATTACTGTCAGAAGTGTTTGCTGACATCTAATCAAGGGAGAGATGAGGGATTTCTTAAAAGCAGTGCTTTTGATGCATGTCAGTTTGCTTTGCTGGGTCAGTTGCCACCTCTGCTCTAAAGAATTTTAATTACCAAGCTGTTATGAACATACTCCCTTAGGGAAATATAATTTTCTTACATATGAATAAGTTTGGGTGAGTGTAGCCTACCTCCTCCTTAGAGTGCTTTGTCTCATGGTTTGAAATCAGAATGATCCAAACTTTCTGAATTTGTGAGCATATGCTACTGGTAGGACTTCCTTGTGTGCAAGTCATCTTTCTCCACAGGCAGGTTGTGAGCATGAGGAGGCTGGATCCAGACTCAGGAGTGGGTATTTGGGTGGCTTCAATTCAGTCATAAGGGAAGAATCCCACACTGAATTGTCATCATTGCTCTTAGACCAACCCCAGTGGCTTCAGGACACTTACTTCATGTTAGAACTGTTGGAGTGAAAGTTTCACTAAAAAAATACATAAAATGCAATCTCCTGTTTGCCTAAATTCCTATTGAAAATGAGAATTTAATCTCTAAGTTCTCTCTGGCACGTCCAAATAGTTTTTGAAAGTTGCTCCAATCACAGATACATTTGGAGTAAATCAGAATTGTGCCTCTGGGGGAGTTACATCAAGCTGTATTGGTGGAAATCTAATACAAGTGTATTTAAGCATTTGGATATTTTCCCAATACTTCAGGCCATTTGGAAATAGTATTTACTTGAATCCAGAAAGAATGAAAACTTGCCTGACATGGGAACGTGATCTTTCATTCTAAATGCCTTTCTGTCTTCTGCAGCTGTCTCAGATCTGAGTTGCAGCTAGCTGCCCTCAAAGGATGCGTTTCCAACAACTTCAATGTTCTTTCAGTAGCATTTTGGTTCTTAAGCCAATGACAATAATGTACTGATTAATTTTTCTTCTGTCTTCCTCTACATTACACCTTCTATAATGCTCCTATTACCATGATCAGTATTTTCATCTCAGGGGACAGATGAATTTCTGATATTTATGACTGTTTACTCTGCATGGCTATTTTTTTCGGAGCACAGAGAATTGTGTTTCCAGTTTATTCACCTTCCCATACCTTCAAAGCTGAAAGCCATGTTCTGTCAACCATAAATGCACTTTATTCCTTGGAGTACATGCTCTGAATTTACAACAGTTTTGTAGAGAAAAGTCTTTTGAGATATTAATTTTGTAATTCAGTTTATTCTGCTTGAATTATGAGCCAAGTAATAAATCTCCATTATTTATCTGCACTGGTGATTCCCAGCCAATTGTGTAGGTTATTCTTCGAGAAAGCTGTCTTCAACACCACTCTTATTAAAAGACATTACAAAGTTTTTCCTTTCCCTGTTTGCAGAGTTTATATATTTGAAAAGTCTTGTTCAGCCTTTCAAGTTTACATACTCCTATAGTGTCTTCAGATTGTCTAAGTGACTTTTTATTTTACAAGCAGCATGTACCTTCTCTAGATGGATTGAAATCTCATTGGAAGTTTGGCTTTTAGAGACCTGACCCTTCTGCAGGAGGGAGAGATGCTGTAAACAATGGTTTAACAGTGGATAGACATAGATAATAGCAGATCTCAACATAAGACCTAGGATTTTGTGCAGGTTTTGCATCATGCAGTCTCCATGAAGAATGATATGTGATATGATGGCTAGGAAATTAACTTAGTGGCTAAGGAGAAGAACTTGTGTGGAAATGGAATAAGACTGTTTAGAGGATGCTGAAGTTAAGTGCTTCCAGATCAGTTGTTCCTGATGAAATCCTCTATGTAACACCTAATGAAATGTCTGTGGTTCTCTGACCTTTGAGAACTGCTGGAGTATGTATTAAGCTATATATTATAAGCCAGTCAGATGATCATCCATTACCAGAAAGTTGTTGGTGCAACTAAGATATAATGATATGATAAGCATCAGGTCACCAGTATAACTTGAGAAGACCAAAGGCAAGACTAGTTTACACATATAATTAGTAAAAAACAGTGACCATGAAAGGAGATAATGTCATATAACTTGACTCTCATAAAATACTGATCTTGTCTAAAGGGAAAAACTTATTAGCAAAATGGGTTTATAAACTTATCATAAGGTGAGTGCAAAACTACCATTAAAACCCCCCAAATTTTTGATTAAGGGCTCATTCTGAAAGTGAAATAAGTTCTTGCTGTAGGGATTCTCCTGGCTTGGAGCGTATGGAATCGTTTCATTAATCATCTTGGAAGGCAGAAAAGGGAGTGCAGCTCCCTCTGCAGACAATACAAACCTGGAAGGGGATTGCATGCTCTTGGGAATTAAAATCTGAAAGACTCAAAACAAGATTAAAAAACCCTCATGGTTTTCCTGAAAAGCTGAAGAAAAGATCTAGGGGAAAAATAGCAGACAACTCAATGAGGAGAGCTGAGAAAACTACCCAGAGGAATAATTAATTGCATACATGTAAGAAAAGGAGCACTCTTGGCAAAGCAGAAGCTAAACAGACGCCACTGAATCACTAACTGAATGTGACTGAAAAATCCCATGCTGTGAAAAGTAAACCACATACTAGGATATATGGCAAACTTCTGTAAGTTTTACTCCTTCTGCTTTACTCAGCATTCATAAGACCTTGTCCTGTTCCCAGTTTTGGGCTGTGCACTGTAACAGATGGGCCAACTGGAAGAAGTCCAGCAGAGAGACTACAGATAATCCACAGATGCAGAAAACATGACCTTTAAGGTGAGATTGGAAGAATTTGTTTTGCTTGGCCTAAAGATGAGAAGACTGAGGAGAACATGGTAACAGTGCTATAAAGGATTGCAGGCAAAAGGAAAGAAATAATTAGTTGCCTGTGTCCACAGATATGGCACAAACTAACAACTTAAAATGCAGCATGGGTTATTTAGGCAAGGTATTACACAAAAACATGTCCCTGTGATGATAGAACAAGTCTCTGCCTGGAATGATTTAGATACAGCAGATCCTGTATCTTTGGGCCAGTATTGGATAAGACAAAATTCTCAGCCAGCGATATTCTCCTTTCTGGTGCAAGAGCTACCACAGCAAATGAGGTATGAAGCACCTAGCTGTCCCAAAAGTCAGACAGTTGAAATGGGGCACAAAATAAAATGTGAGCAAAAAAAAGTTGAAAGGCACTGGACCAGTCAATGGGAAGGTTCCGTTTAAAGCTCTCTTTATCTGACTTTAGAGCATGTATTTAAATAACTTATTTGGGAACGTCTCAGCAAGTGCCACTTAAAAAATTCAGGAGCCCTTGTGGTCATATATTACAGAGGAATAGTTTGGGTTTTTCTGTAAGGTTGTGTTGGAGGAGTAAGTGAATAGTGAACAATAGACCACCTTTTCCTGTTTGCTAAAACATTACCTTATACTAGGCAGTACCTGTGAACATAATGGCTGACGGATGACCCTTTCTTATGAAAAAAGAACATATTTTAACAGAATTAACTCTTTGTATATACTTTTGCATAAAGGCAGAGTGGTACACTCACATGAGGAGTATAAAAAAACTGCTCTTGGAAACAGGTAGAAATCCAAAGCTAGTTCTGTTAATGATCAAGAACGTAGCCTAAGAAGAGACCAAGTAGCAGTGACTTATTAACAAGCCAAATATTTTCTTTAAGTTAATGATGTTTTCTGAATGCATGTCTTTTCATGCCCCTATCCTTCTCTTGTTCCCCAGACATGGCCTAAGTTATATAAGCTCATATGACAAAGAACTTGAGGGTATATTAATATAAATCAAACTGAATGACTTTTCTAATGTTTTAAAAAAGTCGCTGTCTGTAGTCACTCATATTGGCTTAACATAGGGCTTTAATGTTCAGCCTGTTCCTACATCTGTTTCAGTAATTTAAGGAGAACATCTTCTTGTACTGTATGTGAAAGTAATTTCTTATAAACAGAATGAGCCTTGAGCTCTGTCTTAAGGGACATTTGTTTGGAGAAGGAAGGAGAAAAGACATAATGGCTATTAGCTTCTTTCGTGGTGTATTGATGAGGAGTCTCTCATTTCCAAGGTCATAACTCAGAGGGTCATTAACACTGGCTAGAACGACTCACTTAGATTTCACTTACTAGATTGCTCATTTTCATCCAGCTGAAATCATATCTTTTCCTCCCACACTCTCCAAGAGCAGCATTTATGCAACCAAAGCTAGGTTTATCAGAAAATATCACAGGTCTTAGGCAGTGTTTCACCTTCCCAAAGGATTCTCCAAAACATGATGTTCCATGTCCTCTCTGACACCTGTAAGCTGTAACTCTATTATATACTTACCTGCTACTTAGAAATTGAATTTTTGAGAAGGTTCCCACTGTGGTGTACATGTTATTTCCATCAAGCAGGCTGAATGAACAACTCAAATGCTTTTTTGCTAATATGGGCAGTATGGAACTAGCTTTCATTGAAAAAGCTGTTACAGTCAGAGCAGTTTATACTATATTTCTGTACAGAAAATAGATCTGTTTTCCATTTTCTCTTCCTTCTTTATACAGCCGTAAGCATGGAAAAACATCTGTCCAACGGGTAAATGGGTATTACCTCCACTCTAAAGAAATTCCCTAATAAATAATATATTTACAGTTGACAAATCTAAAGTCTTAAATCTTTTTTTATTCTACAGTATCTTTTGAATGCTGCAGTGATACTACAAACTGTAGGCCAGAGTCCAGCTTCTGACTTCTTCTCTGTGCTGTATCACTATTGATACAAACATACTTCATTAACTGAGAAACAGCAGAATTCTTTCTCTCCAAAATTAGATGTTAGTGCAAATCATGGGGATGCAAACTAAGCATGGAGAGGTAGCTGGTAACAGTGCTGGCATGAGATCATTCCCTTGTCTACTCTCTGACAAACTAGACCCAAAGACTATAGTGGGATGCTTGAGTTTTGCTATGTTGGTAAAAATCTGAGGTGTTTTAAGGGGAATAAAATTTAAGATCAAGTTGCAGTAATTTCTGTAAGAAGAAAAGTCCTTGAAGGCACAATTCTAAATAATATCATCTGCTTTCTTGGAGAACTGTGTTTATTTTATGCTCAGCCCATTTCCCATTTTTCTCATGCTTAAGATATAATACAGACTCCAACAGCTTGATTGCTGGGGTTGGACAACCAGCTCAGGACACAGATGATTTCGAGAATCTCTGGAATTTTAGCACAGAAGTTGTCTGGATTTGTTACAATGTTCAGCAGTAAAACAGCTAACAATGACACCACTGAAATGGTGGTAGTAAAGTTTTAGACTTAACATTCTTTTGGAAAGGGAAAAGCCATATCCTCAAAGCTGTAATTTCAGGTGTTTATCTTTGCAATGTCCCACATTTAACTCTCTCATGTTTTCACAGTCACGGTGATTACTAGTTTCATAATAATACAAAAGTAAGCTGAAAGTCTTATATAGCAATGTATAGCAGAGCATGGCTGATTTTGTGGATGGGGCTTTGTAGAGCATAACTCAGGCTGGGAATAGATGTGCTTTTCTCAGCCCAGCTCTGCTTATGAGGAGATTACCGTGCATCAGTGCTGACTTGCTCTTCTTTTCCAGCAGAACTGATTGTGTGAGTGCTTCTTCATCCATTTCAGTTACACCAAGTCATATTAGCTTAAGTAATGGGAATAGGTCATGGCTAACCCAGTTTATTTTGATCAAAATGGGTTAAGGAATCACAAGAACTGACTTGTGGAAAATGTGACTTTTCCTCAGAGAACAGTTGAGGAAGAAAGGCAGAAGGTAGGCAGTGGACAAGCCTGTTTCCAGGGTGTGCATTTGCATATACCTTTGGAAAAATTTCACAGGTGTTAATGGGAGAGCATCCTATCTGCCTTTCCAGGATGAGTGACACTCAGCCTACAGCATGAACAAGCAGTGAAGTTGCAGTAAAATGCTTGAAGCCTAGGACAGATGAAGAGCATCTGTCTTTTCAGTCACACACATAGTGTGCATGGGCACAATGCTGAGGAGAAATGAACCATTTGATTATGCTAATTTGATAAAATTAGGGTAACAAAAAGCTTCAGATGTAAAGAGAAGAAAAATATTTACGGATGAAGGGACAAAAATGATGATTAGTATAGCAAGAAACTGCACTCTAGCTGTAAAAAAAATGGACCAGAAAACACATACAATACTAACACAGGGCTTTTCTAGAGTGAGAACCCTAATAACACTGTTAGAGTATCCTCAATAGCTCCCTGTAGTATAAACGTGCAGGAAAGTTTGGTTATATACTCTAGATACCCCTTTGGTAAGCATGATGCAGTGAAATGAAGTAATTAGAGAAAGGGTCCACACTAAAAATTCTTGAAATAGGGATGACAGATGAATACTTTATTTAAAGCACCATGTTTCCTGGCACTTGAGAAACAGACCAAAAGCACACTATCTACTTCACAGGCATTTTTGGATAATAAGACAAAGCAAAGTAATTCCAAACTAGAATTTTTCAATGAGTAGTAAATCTGCTGAAAAAATGGTATTTGTGAGAGACTGAAATATTCAGCTAACCAGAGAGACTTCAGTGATGACCTTTAGCTGAAAAGAATGGAGAAAATTGGACCTGATGAAACATTTCACTCTGAAGATTTGAAAAGGAGTATCTCCTTGTGGACAGGGCAAAACCCTTTTATTTCTACATTTTTGAAAAAGCATTTGTTGGTAATAACTATGGAATTTTAGCTTTAAATATGAAGCTCAAGTTCACTGTAAAATCGTAGTGCAGCTCAAGTCTATCTCTGTATGCAAACCCAGTGCACTTTAGACATGGGTTCCCTGGGTGTCCCAGGAACTCCATACCTAGCTGCATAGGTAAGATAATAGACTGATCTGAATCAAGGGAGAGATTTGAGGCAAGGTGAACTTAACTCCTAGCCTGCTTCACCACAAAGCATTTGATTAACTGGCACAGGAACTCTCCAGGTGGGAATTTCAGCCTGTCTTGAAGTTTCTCCTTGGCAGCTCCAACAGTGCCTAGACCAATCCCTATGCTCAAATGCGTTGATTAACATTGAGGATGGATAACCTGGTCATCCCTGAGGCTTCTCAAGGTGATTCCTGCTGCAGAATTGATCAAATTGGACACAGATGAGACATTTTAAATAGAAAGTACACACACCTTTAGTGGGTGTAGAAATGGTCAAGTAGGACAGTCTTTTGAATATGGTTAAGATAGTTAGGAGGTGTTTTCTTTGTAGTTTCTATGTAGTAGGATCACAGGACAGGCAGATGTAAGAACTGAAGATAAGAACAGAGGTTTGGAGAGTATTACTCTGAACAATTGGAGGTGCTGTTGCAAAGACCCTTTAAAGTCTCTCATCACCATCCAGGCAAAGATGAACTATCCCATTTAAGATGTTTGGTTCCCCTTGTGAATATTACCTTGTGTAAAGAACCCAATAGTTTAAGATTCTTTTTAAGATCCTGTCTGTGAATGTCCAATTGCTGGTTTATAAATCAATTAAATAATAAGGAAAAATAATTTAAAAACTTAAATAACTGTAGACAAAGTATTGTGGTGTTAGTCAAATGCATTTCCTTTCATTTTGTTAATTTCACCCTTTTCCCAACAAACTAACAATTGCAGAACCACAAACAAAATGTAATCCCATCCCTACAGAATTTTTTAAGATTAGGTTCTAGTTCCCCATTCCCTGTTCCTGTCTCTGCAGTTTGAACTTTCAGTTGATAAATTCCCCAAGCTTTCAGGTTTGTCCATTAAGTCTCTTAGCTTAAATAGAAGAAATTCTACACACATAGCTGGACAACTTATCATAGGTTGTGTGCTTTTATATCCAGAGTCATTCTGTTCACCAAAGTGTGAGTAGCTGCATCAACATTGCCCTTTTTAGAAGGTCAAGGAGAAGGTCAAGGGTTTCCTCCAGGAAGCCGTCTATTCACAAGCCAGGTAGTCATAAACATCACTCTCTTCTAGCCCTTGTGTCTCACCATAACCCATCCTAATCATGGTAATTGCAGCACTTGAGAAAATGTCCTACAGATGTGATCCATTCCATGATGAGTTTCTTCTACTCATCTAGCATATTATATTTAATAAAGTTGTATAATATAATATAACCTGTTGTTGATTATATTCTATTTGGTTATCTTGAGCACTGAAGAGAAAAAAAAGAACAACAAAAGAACACCAACATTAAGGTCATAATTCATACTACATCACAGGAAGAACTGCTTTCTTGTTTACACGTTCTACCCCAAACCTAGCTGTATATCAGTAACTGAAGTCATCAGTGCATGGTTTTTTACTTACATTTATGCCTGTTAAAGCCAATGAAAAGCCTGAACAGTACTGAGTGTAGACTATAATCAGCATGTAAAGTTTGTCGTGCGTCCTGGGATCTTTGGAAGAAAGGCTCTTTATATGCCTCATTTTTATTAGTTCTTCCCTGCATCATTTGTCAAGATAAATACATGGCTGCTGTTTAGCACAATGTACTGGAAACTTCTTACTTGCAAATTAATCTGAAACACAAAACCACTTTATGCATCTAGCAGTGATGATTTAATTTCTGCTCTTTAGAAACAGTCAAAAAGGAAAGTTAGAAATACAAGTTAGAAGAACACATGTACTGAATTAAAAATTGTTGCCTTCAGTTAGACATTGACTGTCACTACGGAGCACTGACTATGAAGAGGAATTAGAGTAACAACACAAAAAGCTTCTATTTTACTGATAAAAATAAAAGCACAGGACTTTTCAGAATGCAAAGGCAAATCCAGCCATAAAAAATATTGTAGAAATCTGATCCTAGCACTTTTCATGGAGCTGGACATGTAATGTCTGCTCACATGTAAAGATACCCTTGAGGAAGAAAACCAGGAGGAGGTGCTTTATGTTTATGCATTGGGTTGGCTCTGTGGAAGAAAACTGAAGAAGTTATAAGGTTGTTTAAACTTAAGTTGTAGCTGGGAATTATGCACAGATTAGAAATGAAGGTTGATGATTCAGGGTCCTGCCAAAACAGATGATGTTTTAAATAATTTTAATGTATTCTACTTTACGTGGAAGTGTCACGTAGCAATATGTTACACTCTGTCATGAAGTGTTAAGCCATTTTCAGGAGGTCCACATGAGATAATGTGGAAGGAAAACTGCAACACATTATTGTGAGGATTGGGACTTTAGGCTCTGTGAAATAAAGTGGGTTTGCTTTCTTGGGAATTTCTGTCAACTATTTGCCATATTCTTCATTCTGTCTTCTATGAAAAAAGTCTGAATAAGCTTGGAAACAACTCTTCTTCCTTCAAATCCTGCCTCTCTTGATCACCTTTTTGCTAGCCTTTGTTCCTGACCTTACAAGTTGAGCAGCTTGGGCAGCTTCAGTGCAGTGCACACTGATCCTGGAGTCTAATGATAACTAGGAAAAAAACAAGCAAAAGCAAAAACCAGAAGACCAAAAGGTGCTCCAACTACCAATCACTATGGCCAGGTGGCTGGTCTCTTTGTGGTCTGTTCTCTGCCTTGGTTGAGGAGTACCTTCTGTCCCTGTGCAGAGATATTTGTGCCAGATATAGGTTCTAATACAAAGCAGAAGCAATTTCTCAGGAAAACCCTCAGTGCTATGCTTAGTAAGCACTAGCTGGAGAGCTGCCTGTTTGTGCTTAGTTAGTGTGTTTTGGTCAAGATATTAGGGGAAAATTCAAAGATCTTCTGTTGAGTCTTTATGTGTAAATCTGGGAACATTTATTGTCAGTCCCTGTGGCTGAACGCTGGAATTAGCACACCAAACCTGCACAAACACTGGGCCTGACCTTGGGGTTCAATGTTTAATTTCTGCTGTTCCCTCCCTCTCAGTGGTTAAATTTTTCATAAATGTTCAGACTGCTGGGCTCAGCAGAAAATCTCACAATCATGCAGACTCTGTTTCTCTTCTTAAACAAATGTCAACCCTTAACTCTAAGTAATGCCCTTAAAGGAGCCAGATTTGTTGATACAAATCATTAGAACATGGTGGAGTTGAAAGTTCAGGAAATGATGATAAGACCTTTTGAGCATATATTTCTAAGAGAAGGATTTAATCTATGAAGTTGAACAAGTAAGAGAATATGAAAGCTAGAGGAGAAATCCAGATGCTATTGGTAAACCTTCTTCCAAGCAGTCTCACAGCAAGCCTGCCAAGCTCCACTCCCTAAGACAGTGGGCCACTGACTGGCCACACCAAGGTACTCCAGATCTAAGCATCTGTCTCACTGATTCTCATACTCTTATAACTTCAGTATTATCAGGATGTAATTCTTGTTGTCTGGGTCTCTATAAATCCATGGAATGAGCAATGAATTTTACAAGGGGCTGCTCTAAATTAACTTTAATTATGTGAAATAAAAATATCTATTGTAACATAGCTGTTTAGGCTGCTGCCTAGTCAATAAGGAGACTTACCTGCATAAGGTGACTCATCTTAAAATAGGTGACTCAAATCAGGAAGGATCATCTTCAAGGAACAAGTTTTCCTCCAGTGAGCATATGTGCAATTGGGATAACTAGTGTAAGCAGATCCCTTATTTTTAGATTACTAAAATTAAGATATATATTTTACAGAGCAGTAGTTTCCCATAACTCTCCATCCAGACTTCACCTTTGACATGGAGGGACAACCAGACAATGAGAAGAGCATTTATTCTTCTACTCTTTGTTTTTCCACAGATTGCTAATGAGGTAGGGGTAGCATAAAATGATGCCAATGGTAGCATTTGAACACAGTGCTTGCTGGTGTCAGATAAGCAAACTCAGTTTTCATAGCCAGCCAGATACATCAGCTAGTAGGAACAGAAACAATTCATACTCCTTAGATAAAAAATATTCTGGTAAAAACACTTCTGAAATATATTTATATGAAACTGCTCACTGACAGAATTCTCGTCAAAAGTCTATTCATCTTCTCCTAAGAGAGATCTCTGAGATAGGGCAGATGAATCACCTTCTGGAGGTGCCTGTCTCTGAAGACTTCTATTCAGACATTCTTCTTTGTCTGTATTGGGTGAAGTAAAGCTCTGGCAACTGCTGCTTTTAACCTTAGTAATGAAAGTGGCTGGTGACAAACTGGAAAGCAGAGAAAAAGTAAATGATGCTTCATTATAGGTGATATGAAAATGCCAGAATAAACCTAAAAATAATTAAAAAATAAATGTTACCACCTGGGAAACTATTCAAGAGGTCATAGGTTTTCAGTTTCCTGTAGAGGAAAGCTCACTATTCTGGGAAATCTAACATTAGGAATAGATATAAATGCCAAGAGAAATGTGCCCTTGAAGCATTCCAGGAAAAAAAAATCTAGATGTGGAACACTTCAGATCTGATTCTCAAATACAATAAAAATATTTTTATCATTCTTCCAGTGAGAACTAGCCTTGCAGTAGGTGTAATTACACCTAGTTCTTATTAATTGCCAAAACCAGTGTAAATTAGGCTTTTTGAGTTTGGGCTTTCCTACTTCCTGTATAACCAAGTGGTTTGGAACTATGAGTGAGCAAGTAGCTATGAAGAGAATAATCAAGATTCACAAGAGCTCAAATACATCTAGTAAATTACAGTTGTGGTTTCCTATTGAATGTGAAGGAAACATTTCTCAAACTGCAATGTAGGGCCAACGGGATTCTGGGGTGTATTAGAAGGGTTGTGGTTGTGGTCAAGAGAGGTTCTTCTCCCCCTTTACTCTATCCTTCTGAGGCCACATCTGGAATATTGTGTCCAGCTCCAGAGACCTCAGTTTAAGAAGGATAGGGAATTGCTTGAAAGAGTCCAGCACAGAGCCACGAAGATGATTAAGGGGGTGGAACATCTTCCTTATGAGGAAAAGCTGAGGGAGCTGGGTCGCTTTAGTTTGGAGAAGAGGAGAATAAGGGGTGACCTCATTTATGCTTTTAAAAATGTGAAGGGTGGGTGTCAGGAGGATGGGGTCAGGCTCTTCTTAGTGAAGCCCAGTGACAGGGCAAGGGGCAATGGTTGTAAGCTGAAGCATAGGAGATTCCGTGTGAATATAAGAAAAAAAGATTTCCCAGTTCAGGTGCCAGAGCACTGGCACAGACTGTCCAGAGAGGCTGTGGAGTCTCCTTCTATGGAGATATTCAAAACCCATCTGGACGTGCTTCTGTGTGACCTGGTCTAGGGAATCCTGTTCTGGCAGGGGAATGATCTTTTGGGGTCCCTCACAACTCCTAACATTCTGTGATCCTGTGATTCTGTTCAACTGAAGCTGTCACCATGTAAGTGTCCCACATATAGCAATGAATGATTGCAAATTCCAAATATTTTCATAATTATCTTTAAATAATATACATTCAACAATGTGCAGGATAATGTTGCAGTTCTGTGAATTTCTAGCCCATGCAGCCTCAGAGACCATAAAGAAATAAAGGGAGTTAGGGGAAGAAATGAACACGGTTCAGGACTGATTTATTGCTTCCTATTTTTAACCTGTTTTCCTAAGAAATCAATGCTTATACAATCATGCTCTGTATGTCTTTAGATATTAAATTGCCCTTACTGGCCAATTTTAACTACATTCGTGTGGAATGAAATCTCAGAGATGATAATGTTGAGAGTAATCTCACGTAACTTTGGATTGCTGAAGGTGTGGATATGTCCATTTGAACTTAACACCCGAGGCTCCTTCCGTAGGCAGTTGAAGGCTGTATATTGATTTATGCAATCTATTTCAGACTTTTGTTGTAGGATGAGACAAATATTGCTGTAGAATGACTATTTCTCTGCAGTGAACATATAGAGAAATGAGTGAGATGATGAGCTCACCTGTGGATACCTAGCCGACTTCACCTTAACTTCCTGAAATTCTATATGAATAAGAAGGTGGTGGCTTTTCTGGAATGGGGCCTGTAATATGGCCTCAGCTCTTAGCAGGCAGGAAAGCTGACAGGTGGGAACCACTATAGATATAGTCTTTATTTGAATGAAGAATTCCTCTCCATTTGTGTTCAAATGCTTCTAATGTTTTCTGACTTGTAATTAGCAAATGGCTAATTTCACTGTTGCTAGCACTCACAACCTGCTTTTTCTGAACATGGTTGCACTTTCTGACTGTCAACAGGTTGCTAGCATGGTTTGGCTGTCTGTTTCCTTGAGCCCACAAAAGCTATTCAAGGTTCATTCTGTTCCATGGGACAAGAGAGTGCTGATAATTCATCTACTTCTACTCAAATAAAAGTCTGGTTAAAGTTTGTCCACTCCTACTAGAACAAAAATTTGGTTAAAGTGTCATCTTAACAGCTATACTGTCTAGGTTTAACTCATGCTAATGGCTACATGGTGTCACGCTGATTTTTTTCTCCCACTCCATGCTGTCTTGCAACCCTGCTTGCTTCTCATCAGGCTTCATTACCCATGGTGGTCAGTGAACTATTTGCTTAAGTAGGCAAGTTTCAAAAGTAAAATCTGACACTTTTTTAGCAGCAGCTTGGAGGGAAGAGAAACTGAGCTTTCTCCTTTATAAACATTTTTTGCAGACATTTATACAAAAAAGCTGGCAATGTGACTCTACAGGAAGATACTGAGGTAGTCTTGGTAATGTTTTTAAAAGGTCTTCAATCATACCTGAAATATCTTTTCTCAAAGGCCCTTGACTAAACCTCATGACATGTTGACTTCAAACCTTACATAATGTGATAGCAATAGAGGTGCATAGGACCTCAGTTAAATTCTGTCTCTGAAATCTAACAATGTAGTAGTTCTTAGGAAGTTATTACTGAAAAGAGTTGTTTTCATTGGAATTTTGTTGACATTATTTATTTAATATCTAGGCTATGATATGAAATGTGTGGTGGAATAGAAAAATAACAAAATAACAGGGAGGAACCATTAGGTGTTTCTAAGGCAAAGCTAGATGGCTTGCTGAAAAATACATTTGGCTCTAACTGAAGAAGTTCTTTGGCCTGGGTGAGTGACAGCTGGGAGAGGAATCGTATTCCCTGATCATTATTTTTTTGGTAGGTCTGTGTAGAACTGTACTAAGACAGTGATTATACTCAAAGCTAATGGCTTTTGGACTTTATGTGATTATAAGAGTCATGAAGGAATTTTCTCCCTGCTGCCAAATTTCTAGGTTTTTTCTTTTCCTTTTCGCCCTCTCAGAAGAAACAGAAATAAGCCGCAGCTGGATACTGGGTAGGTCACTGATTTTGTACAGAGAATTCTCACAAGTGTCTGAGTGGTTTATTTTCTCGCACACTTAGAGTCATATTTGTTTGGGTTAAAGTTCATATTTGTAGTTGAGAAGAAGTCTTATCCTAGATTATTCTGGAAGGTCTTTTGTTTTCCACTTTCTTCTTCAGCTGCAGATATATCTCTTTAGACAACACATATTCAGTATTCTTTCATACGGACCTTGCACACCTTGACCTCTACACTGCCATACCTCTCAGGTTTTTGAGGACCGAAACATTAATTACAATTAAACATATAGGCTACCGAGGTGAAACATTTTTTTCTCTGATAGACCTGGAATCAGATTCGGTGTCCTGGTGGTTCACTTTCGTTTTGCTTTCTGTGAAACCGTAGACTATTCAGAATGTCTGCATATTGGGAGTGGATACAATTCATCAATGCTTGAATTTAGTGGAGAGCAATGGTTAATCAGGTGTACTAATCTGGAGGAGAGCAACCTACATGCTTCAAAATCTTGCTATTAAACCAGTCAGGGACTGAATTATGCCCAGTGTTGTAAATGAAGAAATTTTTTTTGACTCCAGTGAATTTTGGATCTGCTCCCAGCTCTTAAAGCCACACAGCACTATTGTGTTATCACAATACTTCTAATAGGTAAAGTTGTTTAATGATGCCATTTTGTTCCACATTGCAATTTCTTCCAGAGAACTAACCCGGAAGAGAAAACTAATTTAAAAAGTTTCTTGTTTGATGTTGCTTCGAGGTCTTCCTTCTTACTATTAAAATTTGCTATTTTTAAGTTAGTTAGCAGGGTCAAAAATCCAACAATAGTGTGTTCCAAATAGTGTAGTGGGTTCTTGCCTTTGGTGTTCCATTTCATTCAAGATACACTAAATTCTTCAGTCACTCAATTTTTAATTTTCTTTTAATTAAAAAGATTTTAACGACACTTATTTGTAATACTGCTGGAGTAATTTTCCAAATGAATAAATTGTCTTTTCTTCCTCATTGAACCTCAAATCTGAATTTATCTGTTTGTGCAGTTTCCTGCTCTTTGTTTCAGTGACCCTCTTTCACCTATCGTACTCACCATAATTATTTGACTTATCTGCCAGTGAGAACTGATACTCTTTTTCACAACCGTAATTACTTCATTGAGCATTAAAGTAAAAAGGCCACTTTCCTCTTGTTGTTCATCTTTTCCAGATGTCAAGTTATTTACAAAGCCTTTGAATTAGTAATGTTATGATGAGAATTTTGGTAAATTATATGTGAGAGAATTAGGCCCATTATAATCTTGAATTAGCATTTGTCCTGAAACATTTTTTCCCTTCTCAGTTTCCTAAGCATTACAGCAGCAGTTTATTACTGTTCCAAAATGTTCTGCCTATGACATTCTGCTTAATGATAAAATGAGATGTGACCCAATCAATGGTACATTTCTCTGACAAACTACCGGAATTTCAAGTGTTTTGATCCCTTTCTTTTTTAAAGCCATGGAACTAAAACAATGTAAATATGGTTGTACATTCTATCACTCTTACCAGGACTTCAATATTTGCTTCCTTCCAATAATAAATAAAAATATGAAGATAATCCTCTGGGAAGCATCTGAATTTCAGTCAGTTGATTCAGTTTTGTAGATTTACCTTTACTCAGTGAAATAAATGCCTGGAGTTTGGTCTTGTCTGTTAATTTTGTGTGCTTATTGCTGTCTGCCACAAAGCTAGAATGTTATTAAAAATCAGATTTAAGTGATTTTAGATACTGTAATTTTAGACATCAGATTCATCCCACTCCATTTTAAACATGTTCTAGATATGTCTATCTTATCTCTCTGACTGCTAAGGAAGAGTAGCTGACACCTCAAGTGTGAATCAGAGTAGTTTCAGATATTGTCCTAGTACCAAAAGAGGCTCTTAATAGAGCCTTTGCACATAAGTTGAGCCTCAAATTCTGGATCTTGGAGTGTTAGAAGAAACCTAGTGAAATCAAGCATGGTAGTGCTATGCTTGTGTATAATGTGCAACATACCTGTTCTTGGCTTTTCTTTTATGACCAAAGAAGTACCCACCACCATAAGACCTTATAACCTGGTGGTGGGTGACTCCCAGGTACAACTCAGTATGTTAATTGTAATGATCAACATGAATACCAATATTTTCTTTTAAAACAGAACTATAGCATCACAGAACACTTTTGAGAGAAACACAAAGAGCAGCTTTAAATAATTGTGGCCAAAGATCTTGGTAGCGTAGAAGAAGTGCAATAGCTTACAGAACCTTTGAGTATCCTGCAGCATTTTCTGTCTTCATTCTTCATTTCTGCAGGAGTGGGAATGCACAGTCCCTTACAAAAGGGGCACTTGCTTTCTATAATGATGTGATAGTGTTTATTTGTTATATACTGTAGTGAACTGCAGTTAGTAATTTTATTCAACAGTATAGAACCAATTAGAATATGCAAAAAGCATGATTTTGAAAGCTCAGAATAAATCTCTAAAGACAAAAGAGTCTAAACATTAAAGATGAAACCTATTCAGCTGAAAGTCTTTACCAAACCACACTGGAATTACATTGCTCTGGGGTCTGAGTTCTCATACGGCATCTCCTGATGGAAGGTCAGACTAATAGCGTACCCCAACATCGCACATTCTAGGAATTACAATGGACCCCCCTCACTGTGGTCTGATCTTTAGAAGAGTGTGCTAAGTCATTGGCACTTCTTTAAATTTTCGTTTTTCTTTCCATCCCTCTACTGTTTTTTTCACTGTGGTATCCGCTCTGCAACGTTCCCTGGAGCAATGTTTTTCTGACATTCTGATGTTCCATCACAGTCACCAGCACATTAGGATGTGTCGAACCAGCAAAAAAACATCAGGCAGCACAGATGCTGAATTTTCCTGATACATCTTGAATGTTACACAGCAATGAAAAACTCAGAAAGTTGCTTCCATAAATCAGGTTTTGTAAGTAAATACATGGTGCTTTTTTTGGTGTGGTTTTTTTTTTTTTTTAGCTTTATTCTTTACTTAGCAGCTAGCTGTGCTATGCAATCACTTGTTCCAAGGAATT
The DNA here is from genome assembly GCA_013399015.1 of Galbula dea. Classification (NCBI taxonomy): domain Eukaryota; kingdom Metazoa; phylum Chordata; class Aves; order Piciformes; family Galbulidae; genus Galbula; species Galbula dea. The sequence goes on along the minus strand of VWZX01002368.1, from coordinate 36,888 downwards.
CAATTAGTGCAATCAGCCTGGATTTTCTTTGTTGTGAAGATGGATGGCTTTTTTCAGACTGAGGAATTAAACATGTGGAAAGGGTGCCCAGTTTCATACGAGAACTACAGCGAATCAAATCACAGAATGTTGTTTCATTGCAATTTAAACTTTAAATTTCTGTAATTTAAAGTCAAACCAGATTTAATCATAATTTTTACATCTTCTTTACTGAAAAGTATACAACAATGGTGATTTGGAAAAGTAACTGATACAATAAATAAAGAATGTATTGCGAAAGTCCACAGTATTTTCAACCTCATAAAGAAAGAATATATAACTTTTTCCTGATTGAGGCAATAGAGGTTCTTAAAAGTGTACTTACATCTGCATAAATGCAGGAGAGAGTCACATTGTCATGCTGAACAGAATACAAAGTTCCACACCAATATTTCTCCCTACTCAACCACTTAATAATATACCTCAAAGACCGAGTTTAAAAATCCAGTCTTAAACTCTTAAAAAATATTCTTAGGATATATTGCTTTATTTCAGTGGTTAACTTCATGGGTTAAATTAATGTAATTGAATCTTGGAGGCACTGTAGTCAAGTGAAAAGATTTAACCTCTACGTAGTACTGATTTCATACCTTATTATAAGGGTTTAAGAGGAAATAGTAAGCTTTTATGCCAGAACTAGAAAATTGGCAGGTCTGTGGTATTGACTTGGAATTGGCACTTCAGATTTTTAATCTACAGCTCACGTCTTGTCTAATTTATACATTAGCACAATGTTCAAGTGCCTTGCCACCACCAAGAGTTGGTAACATTATACCTATATTCAGAGACAGAAAAAAAGAACATTCTCACACTTGCAGACTGATTGCTTTCATTAGATTTAATTAGTTTTCTTAGCACTTGTAAAGAGAATTGTAGCTGGTGTTTAACTGGTTAGGTGGTTTACACCAATGCTGAAAGAGGACTGTAAACAGAGAAGGTGCAGCAGCTGCTTAAAAGAAAAATATTAACTTCTCTTGCAATAATAAAATAAAGTTCAACATTTTATCAATTATTGTAAAAAACAGAGTATCCTCTTCTGGAGTACTTGTGCCATCTGCTTGGGAGTCTTTGATTTTGAGCTGTATTCAGAAGAAGCGATTGAAAAGATTAAGTGATCAGCTGTTTGCAGAGGGAGTTATGGTGCAAAAATAATCTGTACCTTTTGAACATACAAACTTTTATGGCATATACCCATGTCCTGATATGTTATGACAATAATAGGACACTTTCATATTCTTTTCAAACAACGGAGGCTGAAGTCCATATTACCTATATGAAGTATGTGTATGGTGACATGGGCACACACACAGACATAGTCCAAAGGAGAAACAGAATTGCAACTAATAAAATTCCTGTAAAGGTTAAAATCATATAATGTACAAATCAAAATTACTATTCTTTATATTTCTTCAAATAGTTCAAAAGAGTGAAGATTTCTCATCCTCATTTTCCCAAAAAACAACAGAGTAAAACTCGTTTTGAGCAGTCAGTGAGAAGAGTCAATCTTTCCAGACTTTTGGGGTGTTTTTCTTATGTCTTATTGACTGAATCTGGATGAAGAAATATAATGGGGCATCAAGATATGAGAACTGCCAGTCAGCATGTCCTTACCACAGCTTTCCATGACTGTAAGAGAATACTGGGTGCAAAGTTTTATTTTAAATCTGGTTACATGGACTGCTGCTGAAACTTTTGAATACATAAACTGTTACCCTTACCTAGACATGGCCTAAGCTGCAGCTATTAATTCTGTTCAAGTTAGAAGTAGCTTAAACTTATGATCTGATGTTTTCTGAAATGTTTGAAATTAGCCTGATTATTAGAAGAAAGGCATCATAACAGAAAAAAATGTAGTTGCAGCTGGTCTGGGGAACATATTATTCCTCTATCCATGTAAATTATTCCTTTATGTCACTATTACAGCATTTTGGTGGAGACCTTTATGGAATATTTCATTGCTGCTGCTTATGATTTACTTTTTTGTATGTGCATGGAAAGAGTGTTGTTCAAGGGTAGAAAATTTGGTATCATTTTATAAACAAGCATTATAAACACAGAAAAAAGGGATAGGTCATTTAATACCAAATTTAGCTGCTCATTTAGGGAGAAAAAAATGAAATAAGTGCTATATGCATTAAAACCCTATTCTGTTGTCTCAATCATTTGGGGAAAAAAAAGTACAAGAAAGCTATTGACTTTGCTGTTTCCTTTGGGAGAAGCACAGATGTGGAAGAAGAGTTTTTAACACCTAAGTGAGGCAGCTTATGAACTGTGTCTAAGTTCGTTCAAAGCCCTCCAAAATAAGGAGTACATTTCCATCCAATTCACATAATAACTCAGGCTGTGATTCAACATAGCTTTCAAATATGCAAGTACTTGCTCATCTGTTTAAAATTATAGTTGTGCTCTGCACAGTATTTCTCTGGGGTCTTATTTCAGACTTTACTTTTCTCGTAAATTTTATATATATTTATACAAACTACAGGCTTTATTCATCATGTTACAATTTTATGTGCAGAAGTTTTGTTTGAAAAGATGAGATGGCAAAATGTAATGACAGAATAAGATTTTTCTCACTTTGCTCTGCCAGCTGGATTTGTCCTTGTCATGGAAGGGCTGCCACGAATTGCAAGACTAATATGGTCTTGAGTATTGCTGATTTTTGCCCTGTTTCCTGAGGTTGTGGGTAACGTTAGCAAACAATGCCATTTTCTCGTGCTGATTTTGAGAGCAGCATGTTTCCACTAGGAGCAGAACAGTGAAATGTGTCAAAAACATTAACTTTGAGCTTGTTCTTGTGTGTGGGTTTAACTTCGGAGTCTTTGGTATTCTCAAAGATGCTAAATATATGCACATTTTTTTTTCAACCTACTTTCTACCTCTGCTGTAGGAATTGTGAGTGATGTAAATTCTTATGGAGAAAGACTGTAAATCCAAAAAATTCCCAAGCTGTTGAGACAAATCCCCCATCCACTTTCAAACACCGTTGATCACAATAAAATATAACAAAAAAAAATGATTCTGCATAAAAAAAGAATCTTTGAAATTTTTAGAATAAACCAAAGGTAGTCAGCCCCAATCATTGCCAGGTACAGGCTGGGCAATCATTACCTTACCTTAGAGATGTGCACTTCTCAGAAGTCTGAAAGCAAAGAAGAAAGAAAAGCAAAGAAAAGCAAACAGGCAAACTCATGGCCATAGTCATCATTTCAATGCTAAACAGAAAAGTAATTCAGATTTCACACTCTTCTGTCCATAAGACTGAAGTATCAGTGCTTCATCAAACCTAGTAAGAAAACACTAAGAAGCTGGTAAGTCACTGCAGCCTATATTTCCTGCAGACAGGGTTAGAGAGGGACATTTCACAGGGCTAGCACTATGGAAATCATCAGAGGGTCACCGGAATGTGTGTGGAAGCAAAATCCTCCGACATTCACACAAACCCAGGCAATCAGGCAGCACTGAACTATTTTTGTGGAAATAGAATATTATCCATTTATGAATTCCAGATGGGAAGGGACAGCTGTCATGCTGATGATAACATTCCCCTTGACACTGGAGGATGGAAGGAAAAAACCGAGAGTCACATTTAAAGGATGTCAAGAGTAATGACAGCACTGGGCAAAAGAATGTAGGGATGTTGGGCAAAAATGATCCTCATAATGACTAAGACTGATAAGGTCAGGTACACACTAAAATGAAGGGGTAGCCACAGGACAGTACTTTAAAAGTCAGTCTGCAAAATATTCTCTATCATACTTTGTGTGTTAAATACAGAAACAAAACATCAAGAATCATTTGGTTTCTAGGAAATTTTATGTACGAAGAAAAATATTCATGATTTTCAAAATTTTTCAAAAACCTAGAAGCCAGCCACCTTCTGTTTCTGTAAATTGTGAGAATCCCATCAAGCATATTTAGATGACTTTTTAATTCCTTAGCATCAAGTTAATGCTGGGATTTCGTTGGTTTTGTTGTTGTTTTTTGGTTGGTTAGTTTGTTTTTTTTTGGGGGGAGGGGTTATTTTGGTTTTGAAAACCCACTGAAGAAAAAATGTCTTAAGACTGAAGAAAGGGAGATATTTTCACAGGTTTCTTCTTAATCACAGAATCAGAATCACAGAATGGTAGGGGTTGGAAGGGACCTTGAAAGATCATCTAGTCCAACCCCCCTTATAATAAGAAGTAGAAGATTTAGACAAAGAATAGGATACCGGGATTGTTTACTAAACTAAAATTGAAATGGGATTTTATGTGTCATCCTTATACAAAGCTAAAATATTGTGACTATCATTTGCATAGCAGAATGTAGGAAAGTTTAATATTTCTTGCAATTCAATTATGAGTACCTTAGCAATGTTCTAATTATCAAGGAAATTCTCTGAATAGTAGAGAACTCTTGGATAACATGTCATCTTATAGTGGTGTTTCAATGTCTAATTCCCAAACATGAGACTGATGCAAGTGATGATTCCAAGGGAAGTTCATTTCTATTGAATGAGAAATGAAAGAACGATGCAGAGAAGACAAAACTTGGAGAAGATAGCTTTGCTGAATGAATTTTGACTTTGTCACTAAGCTTATGTGAGTGGCAGACCTTTAGAGATAAAGCAGTATAAGAAGGTACCTTCTGCAGGAACTGGGAGGTTTGAGGATGTCTCTCGTTGAGGTACAGGCATCAAAAGTGAGGCTGACAGCCCTAGATACTGGATTTTAAGGAATATTTTCCTCCTTCAGGCACAGACAAATGGTCTCTTGCAAATGCTCTATTGCAGGGAGGCACCTCACAGTTTCAGGCAGATCCCTGAGTTTCTTTCCTTCCTTCCTCCTCAAATCTTTCCATTAGCCTTTGGTTAACTCTCTCCATAGCTCACATGGTACTGTCTTTTTAAGACTGGAATTGGCTGTGATTTCTTTTATGCTATTATCACACTATTAGAGAACTACTCAGAAAGATGCTGTGACAGTTTTGTCTTTCATCTTCAGTTTATGGCCACTCTACAGCACAAACAAGAATTTCTGCCTTTTAAACAAATATTTCAAGGAATAAACACTATTTCCATTATGTATAAAACCTTGAATAAAGGGTACCTAATTTTAGACACTTTCAAAGATAGATTACTGAAGAATTTCTTGGTAAACATACAATTTTGTAAGCAGCCTGCAATATTATTCTACAATATTATTTTAAAACAGAAGGTAGTACTTGCTTATTCCCACACTAATCTGTAATGTCTACCAGGACTCTTCTGTCAAACACTTAATGAAACTTCTCTCAGCTGGAACACTTCCAGGTTGCAGATCATACAGTTTCTTACAAAGGCCATAGTTTTATCCAGTCATCACCCTCATCTCACAAGCTCTATAAAACCACTGATGAACCTCCTTTGTCAGCTTACGGTTGACCTCTCCATGCTATTCATGACACCGATCCACTCTGCAGCTCTGCACTGAGGTTCAAATGCACCAGTGCTTCTTGGTCTTTTAAGCCTGCTAACAGCATGGCACCAGGTGTTGGGATCTCATCTCAGGGCTGTGATGGAGGGATGACTCCAAACACAACTATGCTAAACACTGTCAAGATGACTGTACTGTTGGTACTGCTGGTGCCCCAGTTTAGCTCATCATATAGTCACTGCCCTCTTGAAGAGAATTATGTCAGGCTCTTATCAAGCAATGGCACAGGATTATGCTGACAAACATAGCTGCTGATGACAAGTCAGTGTAATTAGTAGCATGATATGTAAATATACTGACTGGTATATTCATGCTATTGCCACATGCGATCTCTGTTATAAGAACCTTAAATTTTATGATTAGCAGGAACAACAGATTCAAGCCTGAACCTCTGAACCTTAACTATTTTGACTGGCTACAGCCACACTGTTCTGTCAGACTGTTCTGGGAGACAAGATTGATTGCTAAACACTTTGGGATGTGCAAAGAAGCCTGGAATTCGGTGAAGAGGCTCTGCAAATATTCTGAAAAAAACCCAGCAAAAGGGAATTGCTGAACAGCACTCCCCTAGCACTCACTCTAAAGTGCATGTGGAAAACTGTGCTTATCTATGCTAATTACTCTGTAGTAATTCCTAGAAATTGTATGAATATGTATGTTAGGTTGAGCTATCCCTGTGCCCTCCAGTGCTGCAATCAAGGATGCCTGCTTCTTAATGCTATGTTGGTGTTAAGGAGTTTTTTTCTGATGTTTCAGTGGCAGTACCAGAACATTCAAGAGGGAAGACAAATACTGTAATCTGAAAAGGAATTATTCCTTCCTTCTTTAGGAAAAAGTCAGATCATATTAATATTGTGATTGTGTTATCTCTATGCTTCACCATTCTGATATCTGTCTGACCCCTAAGACAGCCTTGCCCTCTGTTTCTTCCACATGTAATTGACAGGGATGACATAAGAACATCTATCATTATTCCTGTTGCTGTCCACTGATCATACTCTGCTGCTTTGATGCAATGGTCCTACTGTGGTAACTATGTTTCTTCTACATGTACCCTCAAAATCATCTAACCTGCTTATTTGTCTAGTTTGACATTCATATAAAGAGCACTGTTTAGTGTTACCTCTTTTGCACTTCACAATTTATTTGCAGGACAATGACGGATTCAGAGACCTCTTGTTAAGACCTCTTTCACAATATACAATCCAAGGGCACACAGCAACCACTTAGTCATATGCTGGGCCTGTACTTGTAGGAAACATTATATGTAAATGCTAAACATCACACTTTTCTCTGCCCTTGCAGGTTCATGATTCAGCTGCTGATCCTGTCCAAGGACAAGGGACAGGAAAGCAGATTTCAGTGTCATCGAGTTGAGACTAAAGGTGAACTAGAACAGTTCACCAGCTCCCATAGTCAACTCACATTTCCTCTTCATGACTGCTTACATCCCATAGCCAAATCTCAGTGCTCCAGTTTGTATTTTCCTTACAATATCTCCCACATGTATGACATTTTCCTTTAAGAATCTATTTTTCATAGGATGTAAATGGTATGACAGTTTGATATTTTTACCCTTCCAGGATGACAGTGAAGGAGAAAAAGGACTGATAAAACTATAGGCCCTCTTAGAACACCCTGAGCCCCAAAACCAGATGCACACTACTAAACACATAAATATTTTCTGTTGTTGAGTGTCACAACGATTTACTGATAGCTCCTGCAAGCAAAATATGTTGAATATTGAAGCAGGTTATTCAGGTAATGGGTAAGCCCTGAAATCTAGGGTATACCTAAGAGCACCCCAGGGAGTGCCTGCTACAGGAAGAGAGTAATAATCAAGAGAAAGCTGGAACAGGAAGGGCAGCTGCTCCTAGCAGACCCAGACCACATATTTGTAAATCACAATTAAGAAAATATTTTCATAGAGGACCTGCTTGTTTCCTGGGGCCATCTGGAAACCCTCAGAACCTGCTGAGATTAAACACATCCACTTTAGACGGTGGTTTTTGTGAGGTTTCCTGGAGTAATTGATAGAAAACATAAATACAGTTCTGGTTCAGCTCTTAGAAGCATCCTGGCTAAAGTAAAGTCTTTATGAAGATGGGACTGGGAGTCTGCCTTTTAGGCATCTGATCTGCTTAACCATGTGATGAGTCGAGACTCACTGGGGAAAAAGCATTAGCTTTTTCTTGTTGGTCTGGTGCCACAGCCATGCTCACCTGTAACGTGTCGACTACCTTGACATTGTTCTATGTCATGATATCATTAGAGGCAGAAGGTAACACTATTTTCCTTCCTTTGGTCTCTTTCCTTTCCCCCCACCTTCTGAGAAAGAAGGTGTTTCTACCTCTGGGGTGATGACTTTTTGAAACACTTCATTTTTGAGGCAGGAGTGTTTAACCTCCTCCTCACATACATCAGATTGCCATTGCTGTCTTTCTTATAGGCCTTCTTCAGCCTTTTTTTAACCTTAATCTTGTACAGTTTTCTAGTCTTTCTATAATTTGTCAGGCAACAATCTACGTCTGTAGGTGTAGATGTTTGGATATATTGCAAATATTCCAGTTGCATGTGATTTCTGTTTACAAAAGTAAATACATAGATCTCCTCTGGGGACCTGGTCTTTGCTGGAGTGGTGCCATCATATTACACATGTGAAAGGCTATCAAACTACAAATGTGAAAGATCTTTGTTCTGTTAGTCTGATGGAAATTCTGAAGAGGGGCTCTGTGAATGAGAGAAATTTGGCTCATGCTGTGTGGCAGAGTCACAGCTCTTCACATAAAGAAGCTTCTGGGTGACATCTTGGCTGAATGAAGGATCACTCTGGAGGACACTGTGAGTGCTGAATGCCTCAGATATATTGTTCTCCCGTTGGAGAGAGCAGTCCCTCTCATGCCACATTGACAGGCATTCCAAGGAAAATACAGCATGGACAATAAAAAAAACAAAACAAAGAAATATAGCTTATATCAACTGGTGGACATCATAGAAAACTTTTTCTCTGTGACTACTTTGAGGCTAATGCCAAGGTTGGCATAAAGAGTTCCCTTGGGAACTACAGATCTGAAAAACAAGACCAGCTCTGGATTGCAGATGCCTGATAGGGAACCACATTGTGAGAATAAAAATGAAAATTGTTACCAGGTGGTCAAAGTGAATGTATGCTCCTGTCTTGACTCTCGATTTTATTGTTCTTGATTCCGGATTGCTATCTACTTTTCATCTTGTCCTTGGGCTGATGCAAACACTGGTTTCTGTGGTCCTGACATTGTATCTGACTAAGACTACAGCATTTGCATTTTTCTCCTTTTAGGTCCTTAACCCTTACTTTGACTGAATAATTGTATGTAGTGAAGGCAAAGGCCTTGTTATGATTTAAGAAACATTTATCTATAGCAAAAGTCACATAAGCACTAGGGTTCAAATCTTTCAGGATCCAATGACCCTACAAAGCCACCTATTTCTCATGAATCTTGCTCCTCCTCCCCATTCTTCTTGAAATGCATCTAAGAATTGATATTTCACATATAACTTCAATTAAAAAAATCCTAACAACCTGCTGAGCCCATCTGATAACTAATGCACCTATATTTAGGTCTTTATAATTGAGTTGCGCTGCACTCTGTAGATATACATTGGCAGAGTTTTATTGGCAAAATGTATGATTTTCTGCCAGTACTTAGCTTCCTCTTTTAGACTAATCAAAGTCGAATGTATCAGTATAGATCCAGGGGGTTCCACAAAAGTAGACCTGATGAGATTCATGGAAGATAAATAAAAAGAGAAAAAAAGGATACAAAGGGTCTTACATCAGTTTTTTAAAGACTTAACAATTTAAAGTAGCCTTTTTTTTTCTGCTGTAGATTTACTGAAGTTAACAGTGAGGTCTTAGTTCTCTAAGCATTCTTCATATTTTGCTTTGGAGTCATATCTCACACTAATACAACTTCCACAGGATCTACATCTCTGTGCAGAACTTGCTTACTAAAGCGATGAATTCTCCTTGAGTACAAGATTTGCGTAGCATTTTCATGCTCAATTACTTTCATTTTTATTAGAACAAAGATGTCTTGGTGGTGCAGGATGGTAGTAGTCACTGAAAAATACACTGCTTTTCCTCATCATCATGCTTTCCCTAGCCATTTTGTCTAGAGCTCAAGAAGAAAAAAACAGCTGTGTTCCAGTTTATTCTCAGTTTCTCCTCTTTTCACAAACTGTTAGAAATAAATAAATAAGGAAAGGGAGTGGTGAAAGATGGTCGTAAACCATTAATTAATGCTATTAATTAAATAGCTTATTAAAGCTATTAATCTATTTGTAGAAACATTTTTTGGTTATCTTGTATGACAGTGGCCAGATTGAGTTCTAGCTGGAGTTTAACCTTTCTAATTTTCTCTCTGCATGACCTAATGGCATCCTTGTAGTCTTCCTGAATTGCCTGTCCGTTCTTCCAAAGGTTGAAAGTTCTCTTTTTCACCCTGAGTCCCAGAGGAAGCACCCTGTTCAGCCAGGTTGGTCTCCTTCCCCTTCTTCTTGTAATATGACATATTAAAACCCAGAAAAATCTTTTAAAAATGTGTATTAGGTAGAATGGGCCACAATGAGTTCACTGGAGCTAGAAAAGAAAGATTTCTTGAAAGAAATATGTGATACAAAAGGGAGTGTGAAACCCAGGAAGTCTTTTAATAACTAAGAGGGCAGCTACTTTAGAGAAGCCATTGATTCTTAATTTGTTTTGCACTAAATAAAGTCTACTTAGCCTGGTACGTTTAGAGAAAGAGACAGAAGTTTATCTACAATCTGAGTCAGGGTAGCTATAAATGCAGGATTCTGAGATTCTGTATTTTAGCTGAGATACTTTAGTACTGCTAGCAGATATAGTGTGGTTAAGAATAGGGTAAGATTTCTTTTATATAGGTATTTATATACATATTTTAGCACTTGCAGTCTCTTTTTTCTGACTTCTACTGCTACTATTTACAGACATTCACCTTAACCCTAAATACATACCTTTTTCATCTGTTTCCCTGTAAAGCCTTCCTAGCACTGAAACATGTCAATATTGGTCAAGGTGATACAAAGCCACAAAGGCTTTGTATCAGTATAGGATGTATATGTCCCAAAGGACATGTATAAAGCAAGCAGTTACAAAATGAGGCTGCCTTCCAGGACCCAAAAGATAGGCCAAGATGAGGTATCAGACTACCCTTGAGGCTGGAGGTAGCAAGCACAGGTCTATGAATTAGAGGTGAAAAGTTACTTGCATCAAGTCCAGCTGTCCAAAAAGCCAAGCCCAGTGACTGCAGCTGCTGTACTTACACTTTCCACTGTTTTCTAATATTTGATTACATGGTAGTCCTTTGGTTATCAGCCTTCTATCACATCTGTCCTGCATTCAGTGATTATTTACTTAATTTAAATGCCTAAGTATTTAGCACTCAGACCTAATTATTGTTGACTTTTCTGTTCAGTTCTTATTGTAGGTCATATAACTTTGAATTCTGTGTTTGGATGTTTCACAGATAATAGTTTTTCTATGAAACACATTTTCTCTAGCTGATAAAAGCCAGATGTCAGTATCCCTTGCTGAGTAGGCTGCTTAGTCATATATGCAACTAAGCAGTTTTTCAAATTGTGTATCTCACCTAGTTATTACTTATAGCACGTTTAGATTATGGTTAAGACAGCTAGACTTCTTGCCTTTCAAACCTGCATAGTATTACCTCATCTGCACACAGGACACAGGCACCCAAGTCTGTTGAAATGTGATGGGATTAAGCATGGCTTCTTTAGACTTTTTTGGAAATCCAGTCCATTACTGAGTTGTAAGCTGTTTATGACTGGCAGCATTGCTTTCTGATGTAGCAACCTGATTTTATTCGTCTGCACTGTTATAAAAGTGGGCTTATCTTTCAAAGACACTGAGGAATGATTAGCCATACACAGAAGTTAATGAAAATCTTGACCTATTATTATAAATTTTACTATTATTGAGTGCTTTTATTGCATATTGCATTGTTCTAACCATCATATAAACACACACAAATGGTAGATTCTACTCCATACAGCTTATAATGTCAGTAGCTTTGCTTGTGCAAAGTTTAAGAACATGTAATTTATGTATAAAGATTACAAATATAAATTTGTGTACTGAAATTATTAAAAATTTCTGGAGAGTTACTGAGAAAATTTTTTAAAGAGATATCCAAGACTCCCTATGAAAGAAACCTGAACCAAAACAGATTTGTATGCAGAGTATTGATAAGCCTGTTATAAATAATGCAAACTTCTTCAAGATGAAAGTAGTGTATGCAGAAAGCTCATTTTACTTGTGTGGTGCTCTGGCCAGTTATCACAAATACATAAAACATAAACACAATGTATTATAATTTGGTTAGTATGAACAGTGTGTATTTTATGTCCTATTAGGTTTTTTTAATGCAATACTTTTATTGAAGTTGATTTAGTCTGTCTTCTATGATCCTTGTTAGGTGCTTGCAAGATTGAATATGAGTGGAAGTCCAGAGTATCAGCACAAGTGTTTATATTATGCTGATACAGTGCTGAGTTTGAGCCACAGATGGAAACAAATAACTAATTACATCAGAAAACTTCCTCAGGCATCAAATTATTTGGCTGTATTGGCTTAATCCATATTAGTTAGACTTGGAGATAGATTTCTAAAGACCTCAATGTTTGCAGTAGTTTCACTACTGGCTTCATATTGATATTAATTTCTTAAATCTCAGATTTTGGCATTGGTCAGAAATGTGCAGGACTCTCTTCATACAAATGGAATATGGTTGTATTTTTTGCTGTCAGCTAGAGTAATACTCTTATTCCCTGAATACTAATCTGCCAAAAGGAGTCAATAGGGGCTGTATGGCTACACCAAGTGCACTAATTCACAGTTAGGAAAAGAAAGAGGATACTTTACCTACTTTCTATTAAGTTCAGGAAAGAGTCTGCTTTGACAATGGGGAGGAGAAGGTAGGACTAGGTGATCCCCAGAGGTCCCTTTTGACCCCTGCCATTCTCTAATTCATTATCAAGGAAACTGAGAGACAAAGCTCAGATATTCTGTGAGATATTGTCACCGATGGTAAATGTCCTATCATATTTGCCGTATGCCACCAGAGGTCCTGTTTAAATCACTATATATACTTAAAGAAAAAGATACTGTTATGAGAAAGCTGATAAGAACCTAGCTTTTGGGGAAAAGGTATTAAAATGATCACAAGCTGCATGTTAATGAATGAGTAGTATATGTATATGGAGTTCTTTTTGTAGCTCTACCTCTAAGTATTCACTAGATGATTAACTGCTTTTAGCAGAAGAACCGAATTTAATTGGTCTAATTGTGTAACACAGAATATCACATCCTCTGTGTGCACTCTGCTGGAACTGAGACTACAGACACTATTGACTTGAACTAGGCCAGAATTTCAACTGTTATTCTTAATACTTCTCTTTTCCTTTTTTTTTTTTTTTTAAATATGGATATAAATTGGTCACTTCTGACACCAGTTGGCACACAAGGTCTTTCTTGGTTAATATGTAAATTTTAGTAGATGGAATAATAATAGAAATGAGACCTTTGTCTCTTGAAATTAAAGTGCTTGTAAAGCTGAAGCTGCCAGCTTTGTATATTGCAGCCTGAGGAGATAATATACTGAATCATTCATTTCCTTTTCCTATTCTTTTTGCTTTCTTCAAAAGCACGTTCTGTTTCAAGTAATTTCAGTCCAATAATGAATATAACACTGACTGACTCACCATCATACAAGATCTGCTTTGGGATACACTTTATCAAGTTTTGTTCTGTGCAGTCAAAATTCTGAAAAAAATAGGAGAAAGGAACATAAAACATGATGACCTTATGTTTTTTCTTGATGTTTTATGACAGGCCTACAACTGTGTACTCAGATTACTCTAATTTTGTGCTCTCTCTCTCACTACCTGAAGGAAGTAACATTCTAATAGTAAAGTTGTACAAGAAAAATTAGGCTGATTATTCGAATAATCTATAATTTGATTAAATTATTAATCTAGAATCATAGAATAGTTTTGATTGGAAGGGACCTTAAAGATTATATAGTATCTTACATAAAGTCTGGTTTACCTGTTCAGTGTAGTATGGGGTAGAGGTATAGGGATTACACTAAATTTGGCCATCTGGTTTAGGCATAGTCTCAGCATGTCTGCAAAGAAGGCCAGACTTACAGAACAAAATGTACCACAGCAGTTTGCATCGTAAGAAAACAGGGGATAACTAATGCAGGCTATGAAGACAAATTCATTGGTGAAATCAGTGTAATTGGGAGTTTTCTTATGGATGGGTAAGGAGCAGTTTATTGTACAATACTCTACTGATGTACAAGGTGTAATCCTGTTTAGAGGACTTTCTGTGCTTGGCCAAGCTAAGGAAAGAGCAATTCTGTTGAGATTATTTTGCATATGTATACCCAATTGGAGATTTCCAGTGTTATTATCTCTATGTTATGAGAACCACTGATGTGCTTTTGATATGATATTGAAGGTGCTTATCTTCTTAGAAGCTGGCTGGAACTGGTGAGGAATACAGAGAAAATAAAATAATTTCTTTCAAATTAGATTGATATATTATAATCTATATATTCTGACTGTAATAATTGCTCAATACACATGAAAGTGTAGCAGAGGAAATATGTAGGGGAACATAGTTCAGTTATGGCAGGAACATAAAATGGGAATGATACCTGCATTGATTTGGAAGAAAGCTTGACAGACTGTAGATTATAACTTCCCCTTGGATTTAATGAAGGTGAATGCTATTGTTTAACTGGAAGTTTTTTGTTCATTTCAGAGCACGATTGAATGGAAAAATGTATCCCATTTTGATTCATATTTGTCATATGATTTGGTCTTATAAAAAATTTCCAATTTACATGTACAACTGACGTGAAATAACAGCCACAAGCAGATTTAGAAGGCAATGTCTGAAAATTCAGCCAACTAGATTTGCTTCGGAGTATTATTGAGAGTAATATGAGAACCCCATGAAAGTTATAACCTTATACAACATAGTGGACTTTACCTTCTTCCATATTTATGAACTATAGTGTCAATATAGCACTGTTATGAAGTTGAAATGGTACAAACATTCTTAGAATTGGACCCTGACAACATTGGCTCAATATTGTATTAGTCATTTTAATCATGTATGTGCAGGATTGGATCTTTAATCCTGATTTTATGTTCTTGTTAGTCACTAGGTAAAAGCAAAGAAGCATTTGAATGGAAGAAATTTGGCAAGTATAGTGTTAGTCCAAAGGTGTACTACATTGAAAAGTTTGAGAAAATTGGTTCAGCAATTTTTGAGTTAGCCAAGTGTTTTTCAGCTGTTAAGAAAATTGTTTCAGCTATTTCATGCTTGAGTAACTCGGTCTTGTTTAAAAACATCAGACCTGGTGTACATGTAGTTTTGAAGTAGAACTGTGCATTCTGCTTTGTGAGAAGGAAGTTACCTTTGAAATATTAGAGGTATTAATCATAAAACATTCAGGAAGAGAGAATTCTTCCCTCTTATCTTCTCTGGAAGAGGACAACAATATCATTGGCTCCCTCCACGCTTTATCTATCTGAATATTGCCTACATCCTCAGGAGCTTACTGATATCTCTTGTGAGTAAATGCAGAGCAGTGGAGGATGGATTTCAAAGGTGGGACTGAACTTTTTGGATTTGATTTAATCTGCTATGAAGGGCTAGTGTTGCTGGACCCTATCTATTTATGAAGTTAACTGCTGCACTTGATACCACTTAGTATGTGGAACTACATTATCTTTTGGACATTAAGCCAGTTCTTAAAAAGCCTCAAACAGGCCTCAAATCTTCAATACTCATTGAAGAAACACTGTAGTCTAGGAGAGAAAGCTTTTATTATTATTATTTGTTAGTGTCATGTTCTTGCTGGAAGGGTTTTCTTTTAATTAAAGATAATATTTCATTTTTTTTCAGTGCTTAGGTACTTCTTATGGGATGTAGTGTGTTCACACTATGTGTCAATTTTTTTTCTTACCCAAAGACATTTATACATTCAGTGTCTTTTATTGAAGGTGTATTTGAGAGTATATTTTTTAGTTGATATGTTTTTGGCAGCTGCTACCTAGCAAAACAATTATATTATGGGCTAAAAATGTGTATCCTGTGCTAAGCCAGAGGTTCATTTGCTCAGGACACATGCAGGAGGTTTGATAGCATTCTTTTGCTTTTCTAGGCTGTGCATGCAAATGAATTCAGGTATCCTAGTGGTGGAACTATTTACTGAAATCTTCTTCTTAGAAAGGTGGTTAAAGAGAAACAATACTTTTTTGCAAGGAGAAGCCAGTTTTAATCCTCACTACTCAAGAAACACGTTAGGTTTATCACAGAAGTGTCTCCTCACATGAAAGGTAAAAGAGGCCAAATCCATTTTCTGTCCTCCCCTATTGCTCATGCAGGCTCTAGGTATTTAAATTTGTGGAATTTCTTGAGCCTGATATGACTTTCTATTTAGGAACTCTTAGGGGAGCCTTCCTTGAACCCATATATATACAATTTACAACTTTGGGGGAATTTCAGAAGTATCATCTGGTTTGGACATAACCACGTCAATTTGTTGGCTTTAATTTCCAGCTACTTTCATTGGATGATTCCCAGCTCTTCAAATGGCAGTTTCTTACTGGTAGATAGGTAGTCTGTTCCAATCTACCCTCCCAGGATTAATCATGATTTTGTAAACATATAAGAGGAAAAGACTATCCTTCAAAACTACACTGAGAGTTAAAAGTTGCTAAATAAGTTATCTTCACAAAATGGAACTTTTTATAACTATAGGTGCACCAATTTCATACTTTGCCCCTTGTGCATATGGTGGGTAATACTATAACACCATACTATGCTAAATATGTCTGGGCAAAGGAGAATTACTGTAGTAACTGTAGGAGGTGAAACTTTAATCTTTCATGTTTTTGCACATAAACCTTTACTTAGAGCCAGCTGTACAAATTATGCTCAAATTAATAAAGTACTTATTTGTACCATGTACAGCTTCAGTGAAACCTCATATATGAAGTGCCTATCATCTTTGATCTGTTTGTTTTGTTTTGGTTTTTTTATCTGCCTTCTTTCTTTTTCTTCTGTCTTAAAGGCAAACTGAGCAACTTTACTCATTCTGGAGAATATGAGAGTCCTTGAGCAAGCTTGTCATTTATATAGGAGTTATCATGAAGGGAGATACTAGTCAGTGGGAGTAAAAGTATCAGACTGCTCTTAATCAGTATGGTGAAACCTGGAAAAATAACAACAAAAATATTCAGCTAGGAGTTAAACAATGTGTAAGTTGTTACAGCACTTTTAAATCAGCCATGTGCATCCTTTAGTCAAAAATGTTTCAAAAGACACTCTTTGTGGGTTGGTTTTTTTTGTTGTTGTTTTTCTTTGCTTTTCTTGGGGTGGGAACTTTGTGGTTTGTTTTGGGTTTTTAATTCCTCCATTTATTTTGGGGTTTATTTTGGTGTGTTTTTTTTGGGGGGAAAGCAGCTATTTTTGGTGTGTGTGTTATTTTGTGGCTGTTTTGGGATTTTTTTTGTGTGTGTTTTTCTCCCTGCAGTGCTGTCCATATATATCCAATCTGTGTGGTTACAGACAGCAGAGAAAATTTAGTACAATTTCAGCTTCAATGCTCAAATTGTTTTTCTATAGGCCAAGCAGTTTAAAACAGCTTTACCTCTGGTCCCAGGTGCTGCTGAGGCAGCAAAGTCTCTCTGAGCCCCCACAAATCAGCAGGGAAAACTGCTGAAGCAAGAAAAATCTTTAATTGTGCAACCAAAAATACTAACAACAACAACAAAAAAAATCAAACAAGCAACATTTTTTTTCCCCAATTAAATGTTTCTCTGTTCCTGTGAAGAAATACATGTGAGTGTTTTAGATATTTTTCAGTCATATCTGGCTCTTAGGGTGGTTGTCCTGGACCCATGTGGTGGTGAATCATTGCTTGTTTTTTAGAAATAACATTGTGAAGAATCTGGGGCAGAGCATGAAATTCCATATGAAAGACATTTTAAATGTCAGTTAAGTACTTCAAATTTGTGTGACCGCTGAGCAGGGCAGAAAACCAAGACCATTTTCTAGCACATGGGTATCCAGACCATAATGTGTCATTACAAGTTGTGATCAGCATCAGTTAAGAGGACTGAAATGAGTAAGAAAACTGGATGATGGTGGCAATTCAATAAAGGGTCCACTCCAGGGTGGAAAATGGAGCAAAGTTGAGACAAAGATATGCCACAAGAACTGTCTTTACAACTCTGCAGGTTTTCATTTTGTAGAAGTGTTCAGACAGAACTTATCCAGAATAATTTTGCCAGTAATATTTGGTTCTTTATTGTGGTGTTATGATGGATTTTTCTTATTTCGATTCATTAAACAAATATTGATAAATATTCTTCTAATAATTTAGTATAATTGAAGAAAAAATGGTATTTAAGAGGGCATTGTACTCTGACTTAAATATCAGAATAGTTTCTGGCCTTTACGTATGCTTTATCTCATTGCAGAAGAAAAAAATATTGTTTTGGTTGTATGTATTTAAAAAAGACAGATACATAAAGCAGTGAATGCTGCTTTAAGTTCATAGGAAAATTCAATTGCAGAGTGGTAAATACTGTGCAACACTGAACAAAAAGTATCAACCCACCTCTTATCAAAGATTCATCTTTGCAAGCCAGGCTGATGATTGAACAGGTGGTGATGTGATAATGGATCAGATGGGTCAACAAGATGAAGATTTACATGAAAAGCAAAAGTATGAAGAATTTGAGGTCAAAATTGCTTCTTACATATGAGTCTGGTAGAAAATCACTTGAGCAATGATCATTCATCTATCAAGAATTTAGCAGCCACTCAACTCAATGGAAAAATCTAAACTGATTGTATGTCAGGTGGAAAGGGTACAAATGAAGATGGAAAAGAAATACCTGGGTATTTTAAAATTCTGAATAGAAAAGCCACTAAAAAAATGATAAAAACTTAAAACCAAATATCAGTTGCCAAGAAATACTTTCAGCATGCTAAGATCTTCAGTATGTTGCAGGGACAGAGAATAGATGTTTGAATTCTTAATTTATGAAAGGATTCACTATAGGGATGGAACTTTCCTATTCCATTTTGAACTAAAAGATTGATTCCTCTGGTTCCAGATGGTAGATGTTATTATAGATTCTTTCTTATTTGTCTCAGTATCTGTATTGATTACATTTTCTATTCTATACATTCACAATACACTGTACACCGCTGTGAGAAGCAGAAATCACCCTTTGTGATTTCCTTAGTATTTGCTGACATTCTGCTATTATAGCATAATGCTGTAAGATTTTTGCATTCCTCAGGGGATAAGTTGAACTCTTCTGGATTTTAGGATTTACTGGAAATGGATTATTTAGATTTCAGATATGTACTGCTCGGGGGAACATGAAGTAGTCTGCTTCTCAGCAGCTTTTTTGGCAGTTTGGAGGGGACCAGTACAGAAAAAAGCTCCAGGCTTTGGAGAATGCTGCTTGGAATTTTAGCAGCAGTAGCTTATGGGACTGTCTTCCCATCATACTTCTCAACACCCAGGACAATGAAGTGAACAGATCAGCTGAGAAGCGTTTGGTTCTGTCTTCTGCATTTCATACACAGCAATTGCTATCTGTTAACCATTAGAGCAGTAATGTGAAAGAGGTAGCAGGGAGAAATGTTACATCAGTCTAGACAGGTTTTATGACAGTGAAGATGGTGAAACTTCTGGGTTTTTTTGATATGGCATTTTGTTTAATTTAGACAGTCATCTATACACTCACTAGCACAGTTGTGTTTTTATGGATTATCAGTGAGAAGAGCAGCATTTTTCATTTTCACCTGGACCATTTGCTGATCACCCCTGTCCATAGCCCACACTTGTCTCCTGACTCATAGCATCTATCTATCCCTCTACTTCCATGGTACAGTATTTCTGTTCTATTAAAACTTCTTAAGCAGTTGCTATCTCCCATCTGCTTTGTTTTTCGTCTGTCCCTTGTTCTTATTAACACAAGAACAGATTTCACATCCTCCTTCCTTTCTGATTCCTCATCTCAATGTCTACTGCCCACTGGCCTCTTCCTCACTCACCTATCTCCCTCCTCTCCTTGAGGAATATTTACTTTACCACAGCTGAAATCACAGCCTGTCACAACCATATCATAGTTTATTCCCTCTGATCTTTGGACCTCATACAGATCTAAATCCTTTCAAACAAAATCCCCCTGGAACTGCTCTTTTGTAGGTTATTAAGTATTGCTGTCTTCGGAAACTCTGTGGGAGTTTGGGATTCGCAGGTGCACAGAACTGGAAGTGATGTCCTATCATGATGAGCTTTGTACCTTGCTATTGTAGGGAACTAGAGCAAATGATCACTTCATAAACTGACTGATTTTATAAGTAATTCAATTATCATCAGAAAATATTGACAGAAATGAATTGGAGGGGAGCACAGTAAAACTGTGACTGTACAACGGTGTAGTGTCACATTTCTAAGTCTGGTATTTGTATTTAGCATGACTTTTTGAAATTATGTTGAGTATCTGTTCAATAAATTAGTTTTTATTCATAAGAAATTCATTACAATTATTTGTAAGGATCAGAGACATGGTAAACAGGTATGTTTCCTTCACTGAAACCAGGATCTGTTTTTCTTCTTTTCACTTCAGAAATATTGAAAGAAACCATGAAAATCTGTAAGATGCATGGGGCAAGTACATTCTTTTTCTGGCTTTGAAGCATTTTTTTCCTGGTGATGTTCTGCTATGTGACAGCAAGACTTATAATAAGTGCTAATAATAATTAGTTGCTATTTTTATGGACAATGAGCTTGCTTTTTGTGATCTGTTTGTAATGATGATTTACAGTTGCAGCACTTGATATTGTTGCCAACTCTGAGAAAAAATTGTTTAACTCCTAGTAAGAAATCAATTGATTAAATTTTTTTTTGGAAAACTGCTGTCAAATAGATTCCAGGAACAGACCCTTTGAAAGACAAGTCACTTCTTAAGAGGAAATTCTGTTGCTAGGAGACCATGACTATAAAGTTTCAGCATAAAGTATTTTATTATTTTAAATAAGAAATGTTGATTAATGAACACGCTTAACAGGCAAAGAACAAAGCTATCACAGCCATCTCTATTATATCAAAGACCAGTTGAAGCATTCAATGGATATTTTAAGAAGGAAGTATAAAGAGGAAGTCTTCAAAGGAAGTCTAGCCAAAGTTAGAGAACCAAGGAGTCCAGAGCATGCTGGTATAACTAAAGTGCCCAGGTATCTGTAGGGGATATTAAATCTCACATTTAAAATTTTAAACTTACCTCTGTCAGCAATGAAAATTAGATTTGCCTTGGGAAAGAAAGACTCTCCCATCTGTATTTTCCAAACAGAAAGGTTTGATTGAAATGATTTCTTCTGATCCTGATGATCTGGAATTTTGCAGATTTCTGAAACTTCTGGTGTTGTTCATCAGTGAAGGGCACATATTTGGCTATAGGCTTTTTGGCTTCTATCCACTGTGAAAATTCCTGAGTATGTCAGCAATAAACACCTATGTACAAACTTAGAAATATTTGGAATACACATTAATAATTCCAGTCTCATAAAGTATTAGCTGATGGTAACTAAGAGTCCAGTATTGATCATCTTAGTTTCACTGAGTAGCACCTTAACCTACAAAACCACTGCTGAAGTCTTAGAAGGTTTCTTTTGGAAAAACAACTCAAGTACAAGCATTAAAATCTGACCCCACTGGCTCAATATTTATCTAGTTGTTTAATCCCACAGGTCTTGATCCAGTTTACAACTGCTTGAAATTGATTCAAGAGTAGACTAATTAATAAGTTCATAATAGTATCAAAGAGCCAGAAATCTTTAAAATGGGTATTTCTGCAAGGAAATCAAATTGCTTTCTGAGAACTAACAACATGAAACAAAATGCAAACCTTTTCAAAGGGATTTACATCACTTTCAGCTATAAAACTTTGTGACTGTGTTTTCTGTAGATGTCCACACAGGGAATCTTTAGAAAGGATATTCTCATCAGGTAAACTTTGGTTTCTTGAACCACTGAAAGCTCCTGGTTAGGTAAACAATATCCCAGAACAGAGGCAGAGGAAGAGAAGATAGATATTATTACAACTGTAGATGTTGTCACCCGTGCAAAGAGTGGGACATAGTAGCTCAATAGGAACACCCTGAAACACCAGAAATCATAAATTCTCAATGGTTTTTATTGATAAGGTTTTCTTGGGAGACATCTCACTGGCAAGTCACATCTAGTCATCTTCTATCAGCTGAGTCAGTCAGGGCAAAATCTTGCAAATAAAAAAGTAAAAGGAAGCTGTGGCACCTGAGTATTTCCCTGACACAGACTGGGATGTGCCTGCTGAGAACAACAGTGCTTGGACATGTTTTACTAAAAGTTGAGGACCGATGTCCTGTCACCTGCAGACCTTTGCCATAGTGCTTGTTTGCAGTCAGGATAGGAAAGACCAGAAATATTACAATTCTCCTCAAACTTTAAGGGGGTCAAGGGACACTTCCTGCATATTACAGACTCTTTTGGCTGAGAAGAGAATATGTGTGCATTTCTACTAAAGTATATGGTATATGTCTTTTGGAAGGCTTGCACTTGAATATACTTTGACTATATATATGTGGAATACATATATTGAATAGATATCAGCAAGATGGAAATTTATTGTGGATAGCAGATTTGCTGTTTGATAGTGTTTGCTTAATGTACAAATATTGTTTACAGTGTTTCAGACTAGTTACAATATTTTAGGGATGCCTTAAATATTTGTTTTACTGAAGATAATACATTCTTTCTCACAATTATTATTATATTCTTATAAGAAATTTGCATGAACTAATCCTTTATAATGCTTTGCAAATTCCTGAGTTTATGAAAATCTGGCTTGTGATACTACAAAGAGTTAATCTCACATGCCAGACTACAGAAAATAAAGCAGAATTCATGCATCTCTGAGTATATAACGCCTACATTCTGTTATATTTGTATTTCAAAATTTTTGGGCTTTGGCTTCTGGAAACAAGTAAGAAAATTATGCTGTTCAACAAGCAAAAAGAAACAGAAGTTTCAGGATTTTATCTTTGCTCTGTGAAAAAAAGTGATACAAGAATTATAATTCTTGCTCTGACAGAGGAACTTTGGTGCTTTACGCAAGAACAAGATCGTGTTGATCTACAGCAGATATTTCAGAGGACAGCAAGACATCCAAACCCTTATTAGACTTGCATAAAAGAAGCTTAAGAACTTCAACCCATTGTTTCCCACAAGGTGAAAAACACCCATACAAGTTGGGAATGAGAGCTCAATTAGATTGCTGACTGATAAAGATCCTTCCACAGGCTAATAGCAAAGGCTTACTGCAGACAACAGCAGATTAAGCATTTTAAGCCTCTACTGACTTGTACCAAAAAATCTGTCCTGGTTATTCTGCAGTCTGTAGCTGTTTGGGTAGCTGGCAAATACAGTGGTGAAGAAAACACACAGACCTGAAATGTATTTGAGATATTTTCTGCTTCATTGTAAGTGACTTTTGGTCTTTGTAAAACCAGTTGCTCAGGATGGAGAAGAAATCCATTGGTTGAAGTAGTAGAGAAGAACATGGCAAGCATGAGAGGAGGAGGAGGAGGAGGAGGAAGGCACAACTTGAGAGCACTGAGCTGTTTTCCTTCATGGGTACTTGTCTATGCCATGTTTGGGGGATTAATGGGTTCCTAGATAAATTACCACTGAAAATACTCTGCACTGAGTGTTTGAAAGCTAATAATTTGCTTTATAGCTACATGTTACCTGCCACATAGTGGCTGCATTGCTACGGGCTCTGCTGGGCATATGTTTGTGTAGTAAAGCAGAATGTGTACTGTAACTTGTTTTTCACAAAATATTTGAAGGAAATGGAGTTTTCAATGGACTTATGTGATATATCTTCATTTATCCTTCATTATTTAAGATATTTTGCATGACTTGTAGCTTCTATGTGATAGCACTTTCAAATCCAGTTACACTGAGTAGAAATAATCCTCAATGAAGGTGATATAAAAATGATTGATTGTGACTGGATTCTTTTTTAAAAGAACCAAGTATTTTGATGGCCAATGAAATAAAAAAAAAAAAAGAAAAAAATGCAGTTATTGGTCCTGTACTTTTCTGCATGACCTCTGTCTGAAGACCATAACCTTCAGTCTAACAGTCTGATTTGTGTTTTGAATAAATTATTCAATAATTTCAAGCAGAGAAAGCTCTCTGTCTCTTTTGGACTGTGACTTCTTTTTTTCCACCCAACTGAGTTGCAACTAAATGCTTCACTGTGCTCTGAACCAACTTTGCAATTTACTTCTGAATCTCTAATGCTCTCACCACACGTAACAGCTTTCAGTGGCAACAGAGGTGGTCCTGAAACTCAGTCAGTCTTCTGCTTCCTTTTCTAAGTCAGTGACAGATAAAAAGGAGGAGAGTAAAAAGTTATTTAGAGGTGAGAGAAGGGCAGTGTAGATTAAGAAATAAAATGCTCACAAAGCAAATCCTGCAGCCTCAGTTAATTGAATAGTTAAAATATCTCGGCTTCCATTTTTAAGTCCCAAAATATAGCTTTTTGTGACAGCTTTATTTTTTGCTTCTATGCACTTGTGCTAAGCTTGCAAGTCTGGCAAACTGCTAGAAAGCTTTGAAAGTAAGTGGGCTCTGTTCAGCCTGTGGATTTTTCCAAGATGTCTCCAACTTCCAGTTATGTTCTGCATATAAACCTTAAGTGTGACAGGGCTGAAAGTGGTGTCTTAGACCTTCCAGATTTTCCTGTGTCAAGAAACACAATAGAGAAGATACCTGTCTGCACTGCTATCTGATTTGTCTCCTGTCTATCACTTGCAAAGAAAGTATCAATGCTAGAATAGTGCCTTTCTTTTGAAAAACTCTCTGGGCTCCTTCTCTGTGGGAAATAGCACAGTATTGTGATGCAGATTTTCTCCCAAATCTCACAAATCCCTCACTGTGGGGATTTCTCTTTTCAGTCATCTATCCCCCTGTCTTTAGAGCACTCACATTCAATGTAGAAGGCTTATCATTTCCTTTTTAGAACTATAAGAAACAACATCACAGCCTGCAAAAACCCACCTGGTGAGCAAGATCTCATTTATTCAATTTTTGAATCTCACTGAGGGTTGCTCTAGAGAAGAAGAGCCTCTGATAAGTTATTTGTTGTTCCATTCAAATCATGCCTTCCTCAGCCAAGTTTCAAGAGATTCCTGCTTCTATGCACAGGCAGATAGAGTGTAATTATACTTGTGGTTAAATGGATAACTGTGATGTCCGATATTTAATTAGTGCCACCTGTCTAACTGGGTATGTGCATGACTGCAACTCTAAATTTTATCCTTGCCTTTCAGGCATGAAGAAGGGAAAACCAGGCATAGCTGTTATGGAGACAGACAGATTCATAGACTCTGGATTGAACAGCAGATTCATGCTCATTGTTCAAGCTAATACACAGCCAGAACACATAAAGGTTGCCATCTGTTGGATGCACTGAAGTTTCCCATCTGACTTGTGCTTCGTTCTAAGTTTCACCCTGTCAGTGATGCAGCAAGGATACATGCACTGATTTAGGTGTTCAGAAGTGCTCCTGAATCCACATTTCAGACAAAGGCAAAAACTACTGTTGAGTACATTGGGTTTGCACTACAAATAGGCTCACAGGTGTTCATCTTGCTGTATGTTGATGTGTTCTTATGGAGGATATTCTACTTACAGCATATCAGAATTAAGAGTTAGACTGCTGAGTTTGCCACTGCTGAGTCATTTTATTTTTATTTTTATTTTTCCTAGTATTTGCCTGTCTGTTCTTTGAAGAGTTGCAAGAATAAACTTCCATAGTTGTGTTAGGAGACATTGCAATAGCATGACAGTGAACAATGTAAGTACCCAGGTTAAATTCAGCTAAAAATACACTGATAAATAAATGCATTTGTATCCTTTCATACCCAGGGAATAAATTAATACTTTTTGTTCAGATAAGCCCTATTTTTGACTGAGAGAAAAAGCATGGACACAAGTGCTGAACTGAACAGAAAATGGCTGATTGTTAACGAACATAGCAATTTTTACTATGAGCCAGTAACAAGATATACTTCATAGTGTAATTATCCCAGTTGTGGTTTGACCTAAATGCTAAAGATAGACACAAGAATGTCGATGGCTTCTTTGCAAACCCCAAATGACCAGGATTTAGACCTTATAATTCACCAGGTGAGCAACAGTGATTTAAAGGTCCCATAGTATGACAGAACCCTGATTCAGCAGAGACCTAGGATGTTTCCTGATAAATTACTGTCATTTACTAATATCTGTGCAACACCAGGCAGAGTCTACTGTAGGGATGCTTCACCTCCACTTGGTACATGCTGCAGGTTAAAAAGAAAAGTGATCTGCCAGCAGAAAAAACAGTGTCATAAATCTGGCAGTCTTAAGTTTTGCCTCCTATCTTCTGACTTCTTAGTTTTCCGAAATCATTAGTTTTAACACTCAGACGTGTACTAATACACTAAGTTATTATAGGTGGCTCTCTATTTTAATAGGCCTAGATAATAAGAGAGCAGTGTTTTAATTCTAACTGGGGCCTGAATCCATTTTACAGGCATTTCAGGCAGTTAAGCAAGGCTCCTTTTTCAGAAACTGTGTGTTTTCTTGCTCAGCTTCATTTCCTGTCCCCTTTCTAATCAGACATTTTAAGTTTTTGTTGTTTTGGAGGTTTTTTGGTTGTGGGCTTTTTTTTTTTTAGTGTTTTTCCCATGATCTGCAGATCTCACTTTCAGTGAAGTTGTGATTTAATTTTGGATATAAGAGCTGAGAGAGGAAAGCTGAGGGAGACACTGCTGTTTTAATTTTGATGTCTTCATTCTAGCTTTATGGTCTAGCTTCACTTTTACACTGAAGACTGTTAGAAAACTCCCCCCGGCCGTTTATACTATCTGTTGCGGTCAAGCCTTTTCTGACAGCGAGGGGAGATAACTGTTTAGCTATTTGACCTTCTTGGCAATGGTCTGGTAGGAGATTATAATAATCTTCAGCCTCCAACAGTGATAAGCTAGTATCCAGGCAGTGTTTTGCACTGTAATATTTATGAATGATGTGTGACTAAAATTTATCTAGGAGAAAAACTAACATATTTCCAGTCTAAAACCTACACAGCTAGGATGAATATGTAATAAATTATTTTCAAAACAAAGAGGCTTTTTTCTATTAGGTGTTCTGGAACCAGAGAATAATTGACATTAGAGAAGACCAGTGGAGGTGAGGCATTGAGGCAGGTTAATTTTATTTGCCCAGGCCAGTGTTGAATTCAGCTCCAAACACAACCTAACTAATCACTATTTCTATTTGCTAAACATTTTTTTATGTATTCCTTCATTTCCAACTTCATAAGTGCTTCTAACACACAAAAATTTATTTTGCCTTTTTTTTTTAATATATATATTTAAAATATGTATGTGTGTGTAAGAGTGTATGTGTTGGGAGCTTCAGTATATCCATGCACTGTAACTTTGTGATACAGTGAGTATTGTTTTGAAGTGACTAAAGAACTGCTTCTACTCAATAATATCTTCATTTATCATTAAATCCAGCTTAGTTGTAATACTTTTCTAGTGTGCTAACAGGTGCCTCTTTGCTGAAATGTTAATTATAAATGCATTCCATGGAAACAGGAACCTGAGACTAAGAAAATTATGATGAATTTGAATATGTTCAAGACTCCATCATGAATAGAGCAGTCTAGTGAATAAGATTTTCTCCATGAATGACATACTGGAATACTTGGCTTTAATTTGTTTGAGTTAAAATATAATTAAGGCAGTGCACAAAATTATAATCTCTCTCTCTCTCTCATGAACTTAAACTTTGACTGAATTATTTTTCCAACTTTAAATAAACTTATTTATAGATATTTATGTTATAAGTTATTTGTAGATATTTATATAGAAATATTTACACATTCAAAGCTTTATGAAATCTGGAAGAGTTCTGTGGATTGCAGTGAGGTCTGAAGTAGTTGTCATAATCCTGCAAGGCAGAGAACTTCTTGAAGACTGCTATAAATCATTACAAACTACTGTCCATACTGACATTTCAGTCTGGACAATTTGGACAATTTAGACTAAGCATTATTTAGAAGTCAACTTACACTTTTCATACCGATTCTCTCTCTTCACTCTTACATTTGTAAGCTTAACAAATCATATCCAATACCTTATTCTTGAAATTCTCATGCCCTTAGAGGCAGTGTTGGAACCTTTGGAAACAGCTAAAGTTGGAACCTTTGAAACACAGAACTGGAAATGGTTTCTTGGTCTTCAGATGCAACCCCCTGGCATTATGGACACAGTGTCATATATTTACTTTCAGAAATGTTTCAAACAGTGTACTGATAGTAGTTAGACTTTTTATCCCTGGTACTTCACCTAGAAGATGGTTTCAGAATCTTGCTTGGTTTGTACCTTTCTCCATTAACAGCCAGCTTATGATCCTTTATTACTGTGTAAACATGTTCCTTGGTTTTAAATAACTCTTTTCTCTCTCATTTCTGTACACTGGTGTATTTATAGACAACAATTACATCCCATTGGATTACAAGGTGAATTCTTCTCTTGTCTGATAAACTCTCAGTTTCTTTCATTATCCTAGTCATCCTTCTCTATGCCTATTCCAATTTCACATCTTCCTTGAAAATAAATGCCCAGAACTGTACACACTATTACAAATTAAGTCTCATCAAGGTTTTGTATAATGGAATATTTGTTTTTCTATCTCAGCTAGAAAAATCTTGACTAATCTATAGCATGATGGCATTTGAGTTTTTCTACATTTGCTGTCCCTTTTTTGTTTATAGTTCTTCTGTTATCAGCTTGTACACCTGTGTCTCTCTTCCCAGTCACTTCTAACTGATGAACTCCTAGTCAATAGTAGAAATTCTTGTTCATAGTCCCCAGTGACCTTCCTCTTTTTATTATAAAATTAATTTAATTTAATTACACTTACTCCCATCCTCAGGGCCATGCAGTTCTTTTTGTGAAATTCTCTAATCCTCTTCAGTATTGACAATGCCTTTTAGCTTTTCATCTTAAGAATATTTTTTTAAACCAAGGTTATTTACACAAAATGTTAAAAAGATTGTTCCAAGGCCAAGCATTTGTTACCTCTAATCAGACAAGGTTCTTCTCTTTCAGTACTTCTCTACTACCCAATTCTTTACTCTCCTCACAGTTACAGTACTAATTCATATTTTCCTAATCATCATTACTGATTCTTCATATGACATTGTAATTACTGTATTTGTCATGTTGTCATATGACACCAGTATTTTACTGAACTTTACATGGTTGATAGCTAATGTCTCTTCTTTGATTAGGATACCTAGACAAAGCAATGTAGGTGAGCTAGGCTGGCTTAATCTTTGTTGAACACAGGTTACATATTCTCTCTACATTTTTTTTGAACTTTAATTATACTATCCTTAAAATGCATATTACTTGCTTTCATGGCATTTGGATTAAGTTGGATACCCTGTTCTCTAAACTTGGTGGTCTTACATCTGCTGCTGTATATGCATTAAATTTATTTATTACAGAAATTAGGCGTCGTCTGCCAGTGCTTTCAGACCTTTTGTGGGTTCACAGTTATTCAGCACACAAAAAAACCAATTAGTTCAACACCTCTCTTGAGATACTAAAGTGAAAACAAGAGCTTGAAAAGCATTGCTACAAGACCTAAAGCATTTTTAAAGTAAAGGACAAAAGTAAAACTGTGAAAAAATGTTTTCTGTAGTACAAAAGTAATGGTTAATTTCTCAAAGCATTAGTACTGATGATTGTACATGCTTTTTAAGAAGAGTTGAGCATCCTTTATTACCAAATGTTGGACAGGATTGAACCAACAGCGAATAAAGTATAATTTCACCAACGGTAATTGTTTCTGTCAGGCTCCTTAACCATTGCTTAAACTCAACATTTTTCTTGCATGGAAATTGTTTTCATAGTGGAAAATATCCAGAAAGGCTGATATTATAAAGGAAAGCAGTGAACATTTAATCACTTCAGTATGATAAAACTAGGTCAGAATTCTGTCTTTAATGTGTTTAATTTCAGACAGCTTTCCAAATTAAAGATGATCATACGTTCCCAGAGTGTTATTATTTCTGGCTGCCTGGAATATACAGTGTCTCTTTGACAGTTACTGGCTCTATTTTTTAATTTGGAAATGCAATTTTAAAACCCTTGAAAAAATATACAACAAATTTAAATACCTGAAGAAAGAAAAGGATATGGAAAGACAAACACTTTTCAATAAATGAGGCAGAATAGACATAGTGGAAAAAAAAAGACTCGCACTGGCATTACCTTCCTTCCTTCCTTTTCTCTTCTTTTTTTCATTTTTTCTTTCTTTCATTTTCTTTTTTCTTTTCTTCTTTTCTTTTCTTTTCTTTTCTTTTCTTTTCTTTTCTTTTCTTTTCTTTTCTTTTCTTTTCTTTTCTTTTCTTTTCTTTTCTTTTCTTTTCTTTTCTTTTCTTTTCTTTTCTTTTCTTTTCTTTTCTTTTCTTTTTTCTTTTCTTTTCTTTCTTTTCTTTTTTCTTTTCCAAATAAGCCTGCAATTACAATATAAACTGAATTATAAACTTATTAAGAAAGTAAAACATCAGTTCAGAAGCTGGGTATCAACATCAAACAGAAAGCAACAGCAAAAGCAAAGAGATGAAGTTATATGACCTACAGACTGGATTAATGACCAGTATAGTATGTTAGTAAAGTACTGTGCATTGTGCTCAGTAACATAATAAGATATTTTTCTTATTATAATACAAAAGACATTAATGTAAGACAAATGTTTATTCTAGCCTGCCTTATCAGGGATTTCCATGTTGTATTTCTAGCCTTGTTTCCTGCTTATTGGTCAGGTTTACGTAATGGTATAAGTGAAAAATGGAGGACACTTCTGAAATGAGAAGAACTAAGATAATGAGGGAGGAATAATGGAATGAAAAGAAAACAGAGAAGAAAAGGAAATGGGGAAAAATAAGAGGAAGGGACAAGAAAGTGATATAGGCTATGAGAAAGGAAATAAAAACATTAAAAAAGTAAGAAACAAAGAAGGAGAATTTTTAATAACATAAGCTAAGCTTGTCAGTTCTTTTGTCCAAATTCAATGTCAAAATCCAATTTTCAGTTCTGAGTGATCTGATTTCAGGTCATGTTAAATGTCCATGTAGATAGCCTTTCACCACAGTTTCAGCAACCTGCTTCTTGGAAACACAGCTACAGAAGGAAATTAAACGTGGTGTGCCATTAAGCATTGGAATGCAGATTCGAGTGCTGACAAGTCAGATTTTGTTAAAGAAAATGGAAAACATGTTATGTTTTGCTTACACATTTACTTGTTTGGATAAGGAAGCATTTATATATTGATATTGCATTTATATTAATGCAGCTTGACTATGTCAGTGATTCTTTGGGATAACTATATTCTCACTGAGTGGTACTTTCAACAGTTCAGTGTGTCTCTGAAACTAATTAAATACTTATAGGAGATGGCACTCCATCTTAGTCTACAGATCATGGAAGGAGGGGTTGGCCACATAGGAAGAGTACAAGACTGTTGTCAGAGGTTGTAGGGAGTCAACAAGGAAAGCTAAGGCCTCCCTGGAATTAAACCTTGCAAGAAAAGCTCACTAAGGTTTTCCAATTGTTTCACAGAAAAAAAACCCCTTATATAAGTGCATGTGAAAAGGAGCTCTTAATAAGTAGCAATAACATTTTGCTACCTGTGGCAACTACAGAAAAGCAGAACCTTCTAAGAGATTTCTTATGTTAAATCAGCCAAGGTTTGGAGCCAGCAATTTCTCTATTGATTCAGGGAAGTCAATGCTTCACTCCTCCTCTTCAAAAGCATTCAGTTTGATATCAGAAAGTATGCATATTTTCTATTTAAGCCCAATACCAAGCCATCTGCTTTTTAACAGCCCTGATTGTTGGCCCTGGATGTTTCATCTAGTTAGTTCCAGTAATGGTGAGTTGAGGGCTGCCTTTAATAATCTGTTAAAATATGTAACTATCTTTTCAGTTAGAGAGATTTTCCTAATATGTTATGCCCCTTGCTACTAATTAAGTCAATTAATTCATGTCCTATTTCTAGTGGACATAGAAATCAACTAATTTCTTTCTTGAACCATCTGTTAACATAGTCCAAAATTTACCATGTCTACCTTCAGCAGTCCCTGCTTGGTATTAAGTAAATAAAATAATTTAAGACTTGCTAAAATAATCATAGAATTATGGAATTATTTTAGTTGGAAGAGACGTTTCAGATCATCAAGTCCAACCATTAACTCAGCACTGCTAGGTCACTGCTAAACTTTGCTCTTCAGCATCATATCTACACATATTTTAAGTACCTCCAGGGATGGTGACTACAGCATTTCCCTAGGCAACATGTTCCTTTATAAACCTTTTGGTGAAGAAATTCTTCCTAATATTCAATCTAAACCTCCCCTGGCACAACTTGTTTCCATTTCCTCTTGTCTTATCTCTTGTTACTTAGAACAGACTGACCTCCACCTCTCAATAACCAGTAATAATGCTACTTTCCAGCCTTTTTTTATTTCTTTTTTCCATTTCTTCCTTCTCCCTTCTGTAGACCTTCTCTGTGAAATCGGGTGCAGGAGTACAGCCTTTGTCTGTGGCAAGGGAATAAAATGCACATGATACATCTTATCTGTGAAACCTCTGTTTATCCAGGTCAGACTGACTTCTTTCTTTGGGTAGGATACATGCCAAAGGAGCACAGTTTTGCTTGGAGAACCCAAGCTGAGTCTGAATATGCTACTTACAGTACTGGAGCTCTACAAAGACGTTAGTGACATTGACAGAGTGCTCTGCATGCACTAATTAGCCCTCCACTAGCACAGCAAAACTGCTGCTCTTTTGTTCACAGTTCACATGAATATCTCCACATGACACTGCTTCAAACGGTATGGAAACACTTGTTTGTAAAGCACCTTGCATACTTGGGGAGAGATGAGTAGGGCAAGAAATATCCTCCAAAATATAGATATTTATTTTTGTTAACTTGAAGAATAAACAAAACTTTATGTATTTGGAACAATGAATACTCAGTTATTATTTCGCACAGTCTGTCCTCCCCTACCAATTTCTTAATGAATGTGTTGCCAGAGGGTGTATTATTTAGCAGTTTGAAAAATCCCTATTTGCCTAATGAGTTTCACTCATTTCACAATAGTCCTAAAATTAGGCAGAAACTGGTTTTAGTCATTATATTTGTTGGTTATCCTAGCTAGATTTTTCAAAAGATCCAAAATGCTGTTTGAGAGACAATAACAAAGAGATACCTATATCTTTTAGAAACATTTGACTATTTTACTCAGATTATAATTTACTTAGAGGCCAGTTATATCAAGGTCATAATTTTAATATCTGTAAATGAAGTACTTTCAATGAAAAATAGAAATGATAATAAAATCCTGAACTTTATTTTGTAACTTACAAACCTATTTTTAAAACATAACTTTTTTCCAGAATAATGAAGTCTGGAGTTCAGAGCCTTGCCCACAAAGGTCTGTTTGCATATTGAATATTTCTTTTCATTCTATTTTTAAATACTGAGTTTCTGCAGAATATTTTACTTTAATTTTTGTCAGTTACCAGTCACTTATTTAGCAAAGGCTGTCAATGTTCTGAGTATCCGCCTTCTGCAGAAAAGCATCTCAAGGTGGAGAAGGACCTTGGTGTTTCCTAATGAGGAAAATGTTATCCCCTTTGTGCATTTCCACCTCTGTATTTCATCCTCAGATATTGATAAACCTGGTCACAGCAAACTGAGCCAGGGTGTCCCTGAAGTGTCTGTGATTTTCAATTTTAGGAATTAAAAACAAAAACAAGAAAGAAAGAAGAGGGTGAAACAGCTATTTTAACAGTAATTGTTATATGTGTGTCCTTTACAGGAAAAGCAATTTTTTCCTATGGTGTTTGACAAAGAATCTGCCAATGATTATTGAGGGCTACAAAAATAATTTCCTGCTGCCTGAAGCAGCCTGTGCTGAGCCTGTGCTGTTCAGAGTCCTCTGTTACACGAATGAGAAGATGTACACACTCCAGGAAGAAAGCAGATGAAGAGGGTTTTCTTTCCACTCCAGTAACTCATAGCAGGTATTATAAATTTATTTCCCCTTCTCATGTTCTTTCTTTTAGCTGGGCTGTATCAAGACACTGCAGACACTATGAATAAGGATGTACTATCCAATTTTAGGACTAAGAGAAAGATCAAGAGTAGTTACTTCATTCAGACCAACATTTCCCATCGTAGCATTTGCATCCTGCCTGGAGGAAACTGTAGAAACACTACATCACTGGGTAGCAAGTAATCCAGATGTAACCTCTCTTACAGATTGTGACAAACTGCAAAGTCTGTTTTAAGATCTCAAAAAAACCTACAAGGTTCCATATAAATACAAAACATAGGGGAACCTTCTAGCAGCTTCTCACAGAACCCACCCTTGTAGCCCTGCTTCTTCCAAAACATTGCCATGCAAACCAAATATAGCTAGACAAAATTTTCCCAGGTAAGAGACAATTAGATTTGATTATCTTAAAGATTTCTTCCAATATAAATGATTCTATGATTCTGTGACTGTTGATAAAGTAACCAACTCTTCATGTTTCTTTATTCACTATTTTTGTTCTGTGGACCCAGATTTTCCATCTCTTGGCTGGTTGTCTCATTGTTTTTTAAGCAAGTATATTGAAAAGAAAAAGTTTCAAACATCATCCTATGCACTGGCAAGTTTTGAGCTGTGTCCTGTATTAGCAGCTAGATTGTTGGAAAATTAAACCAAAACTGCTTCTAATCCAGCAAGTGCACATAGGTCTGATCTCTTGTTGGATGACCAGCTGGCTTTATTCAGCAATGTTTGTGTCATTACATCCTTTTTAGCCTCCAAAACAGGGTGGTGACATCCATCTTACCTGTTGGAACTGATTCTGAAACTCAGCTAACTGCCAGCTCACATTTGCAGATTTGTCAGGGTTTGGCTAGTTGGCACAAGCCACAACAGTGTCAGTGACTGTTCTAGCAGTTTAACAGTCTGCATGATTATATTTCAGGAACTGTCCATGCCACTGACCAGTTGGTTTAATACTCTTTTTGGTCTAGAACAAACAAGGAATTATTTGCTATTCAGGACCTGGAAACTAAATCTCTACAGATGTCACAAGCCATAATTCTGCATTAATTTTTTGAAAAGTGGATTCTTTATGACTGTTGAGCTAGAATTGGGCATTTTCCAACTGTCACAAGTAGTGATGAGACTTGGATGTACCTGAAAAACTCACCTGGGTTATACTGGCTCCTCTTAAGCTATGTTCTGCTTCTCAAATGGCAGCATTCTCTGAAAATTAAAAAATGGAGGAATTGTTTAACTTTTGTAGGTCCAGCATGAGGTACATATAAGTGGAGGAATTAAGTTTAGTGACTCCACAGAGCTGGAACAATCATTCTGAGCAGTGAGCTGCTTAGGAAATGAGTGTGGGACTGAATGTGATAAGGCTGAATTAACTCATTTCCATGCTGGGATGTTTTAGATTGGATGGAGATATGTCCAAACTGCTTCCCAAATCTCATCTCATGAATGAAATCTTACTGCAGGTGCCCCTACAAGGCACTTGCTTTCTGTCTGGAGCAGGTCATGTCTTGAAGAAAATATTCTTATCTCTACACAAATTTGCTATATTTTACTGTGCCCCTAATAACAACAAGAGGAAAGAAAATCACCAGTTTGCAGAACTTTCTAGTGGTCATGTTTGGAAAAACCCACCACGAGTTATAACTTGGTCAAGAATGAACATAGCAAGTAGTAGAGAAAGAAAAGCACAGCTAGGAAGTGTGGCTGGTTCTGCTCCATTTATTTTGGATGTCTGGGAGTTATCTGTTCCTTACTCTACAGTGTAGTTTGGGATAGTAGAGCTCCAACTTCTAAATAACAGGCAACTATGGAATTTTTGGTCCTGGGCTCGATGGGGTTTAAAGTATATTTATTTCTGTTCCATTTACTCAGTCCTACAGTTAATAACCACTTTCTTATTTCAGGGTGGAGGTGCTCATTTCTTGAAGCACAGGATCCTAAATTGTTTTACCTTGAAGATTTAGCTGATAGTTATGACACTTTTCCATATGCAGATACAATTTCATTATGAATCATCTACCTATGGCTGGGTCAGCATTATAACAGCCTCAACTCTCATTACTGTATGACAGCAGATGTGAGATGTTGACACTAGAAAGACAGAACTATACCAACTAAAAATATTCAATCTCCCTTTGCTGTCTTCCTTGTTCATTGCCAGATCTGTTATTTCTACCCTCTGGTTTTCTGTGCTTAAATTTCCTTTCTGTGCATTTTTAGTCTTTCCTGTATTACCTTGTTTCCTGTTTGGCATAAGTATACTCTGCTTATTTCTTCCACATTATTTGTATACCTCTGGAGAAATTACAATAGTCTAATTAATTAAAATAATTGCATTTTAAGTGCATGAGAAAAAAACCATACGATCTTGCTCATTCTTGCCTTATGTATTGGCACAATTTGCAGTTACATGTTAGCAAACAGACTCCTGTTAAAATACACAGTGGTCTTTCAGACACAATTTCCTATGTTTTTGCATAATTTTGAACAGTTTTCTGTAAGCCCACACAGATAATTTGATAAGGGTGACTTGCCTGTTGGCTTAGTTCTTCAACTCCACACACAATGCACAGTGCTCTGCAATAAAATTCTATTTAAATAAGTTATAGCCTCCTTTTGTCAAGGAATCCTGTCCACTCATGTTAGACTACCAAGACTGCAGCAAGCTAATGATAGAAGATTCAGACTCAGATGCCAACCTATTTTAAGATATTAACAGAAGCATAATCTAATTTATGAGAGGGCTGTAGAAAAAGAGTGAAGAAGGGAAATTACTTATTTCTAGGAATCTCAAAATATGCTTGGTACAAACTATTTAAAAGCTGAGTTGACTGAGATGTCAGTAATGTGCCTACACAGAAAGTGGAGGGAAAAGTTGTAGCTTCTGGGTCATTTGGGACTGAATCAAGGATCTTACATTTGAGCAGAGGCCCATGCCGAGTAGCTGACCATGCCGACCCTCCTGGCCTCCCACCTCCTCTTGGCCTCCAACTCTCCTGGCCTGAACCTCCCCCAGCCTCCCACCCCTTCT